>ML290295.1:0-23740 GCA_005239495.1 Nicotiana undulata | reverse complement strand
TATTTTCATTACCATCGAGCTATAATCGATGGGCAGGCCCCTATTGGGCAACCTCTGATAAGATGGTAAGTTATATACCGAACCTACTGTGGCCGTGCGTCTATGAGCGAACCCAGTTGGTCGAGATACAGGGCCTAGTATGGTCGAGCGCCTATGAGCGAGCCTACTATGACATATCAGTTATATAGTTTTATATATATATATATACCGAGCCTTATAGGGCCAGACAACTATTTTACTTATTATATTGAGAGAATTGAGTCAGCATCAGCAAGTAAGCATATGTTCAGATTATCAGTTCAGTTTCAGCTTTCTGTATACTGCCTTACATACTCGGTACATTATTTCGTATTGACGCCCCTTTTTCCTGGGGACGCTGCGTTTCATGCCCGCAGGTCCTAATAGACAGGTCGAGAGCCCTCCAACTAGGCTACCAGCTCAGCAGAAGATGTTGGTGAGCTCCATTTGCTCCGAAGTTGCTTATTTGGTCAGTATAATTAGGACATGTATTGATTGGTATGGCGGGCCTCAGACCCGACCTTTATGATACTTATATACCCTTAGAGGCTTGTAGACAAATGTCATGTATACGAATACTTGTATGGCCTTGTCGGCCTATGTTTAGAGTTTATAAATAATGATGTTGGCCTATTAGGCCCGTATGTCACGAGTATATGATGATGTAATAAGAAAGATACGTTATGTTGGTACTCGGTTGAGTAAGGTACCGGGTGCCCGTCGCGGCCCATCAGTTTGGGTCGTGACAGGCCTCCCCCTCTAGGGCGACCTCGACCTCCCCGACCTCCACCTTGAGCTTCCTGAGCGGGTGGGGCGGCAGCTCGGGCTGGAAGAATGGTCAGAGGATCTGGTGGAGCAAGTGGTGGCTAAGAAGTCTACGGAGGTGCACCCCTCCTTAGTCTGGGGCAATCCTATTGCGGCCAAATGCACACGCAAGTATACGCGGTCGTCAAGTAATAAAGTGACTAAAAGTCGGATGTCGAACCCACGAGGACTTGTGATTAACTATTAACTAAATTACACTATCCTAATTATCTAAATAAGAATTAAAACTAAGAGTATTTGATTCTAAACTAATTAAAATAATGAAAAACAAATACTGAACTTTGAACAAAAGAAGAGCATATTTTTATGTTATCTGTGATAAAAACGATCTAGGGTTATGGGCTATCTAACATTCCTATTGTATTCTTCAATTGAATTGAATAACTAATTTATCTAGTTTATTGGTTAACATGGTTAATATTGCTCATAAGAATCTGTCGAGTTCTTACTCGCCTATTCAAGCTAGCCTAACGCCTATATGTCTATGGAGTTAGGACTAACAAGGAAGCATTTATAATTCTTGTAAATCAACCAAGCAAGGCAATTAGGTATATGTCTATCCTAACCGCGAATCTATTTCCCGATGCCCAGGTTCAAGAACTTGCTCAACTCAATCCTATATGCAATCTAGAATTCCCACTTTCGAGTTCAATTCTAGATTCGTATATAGTATTCAATTGGTGATCAAGCAATCGAATAATTAAGTGCAAGATTGAATAAATAAACCAATGCGATAAACTAAGAAATCAAAATCAATATTCGAATAACAATATTCATGAAAGAACCACAACCCTGGAACGTGAAGTTTAACTCCACATAGACATGGTAGCAAAACAACAAATCATACAAAGAAACATAAAAATTACTAAGTTTGGTGGAAGAATGATGGAACTTGATGAATTCTGGCCTCCACGGCGGCTCTTTGCTTGTGTTTTCCTCTAAAAAACACCTTCTTGAGTGTTTCGTACTTTTGTTCTCCTCTAAAAGTCACGTTCCCCCTCTCCAAAATAGGTTTAGGGTGCTTTTATATGAGTTGGGGATGTCTTGGAGTCAAAATACCCGAGTCCTAGTCGAAATAGGTAATCTTCACGTCTCAAGCGTCCAGGGCAGCGTGGGGCACTGGCCCTGGCGCTCAAAAAATAAAAATCTGAAAATTGCGCCATAGCCAGCGCCCCACGCTAGCTGTGGCCCTCAAAATTCAACTTTTGCCTTTTTGCTCCGATATTGCTCCAATTCGCGTCGTTTCGTCCCAAATTGCATCCGAATGATTCCTACACATAGAAATACCATTATTTAGCACAAATCGTCATATTAAACATTTCAAACCTACGAGACATGAGCAAAATGTGAGGCGATTTATACTAAAATATGCATACATTAAGCCGATTATCAAATCCGTAACCATATGATGAGTATCACCACACTTAAAACAACCCCTCGGTGGACGGGGCGGCTGAGACTCGCTCAGACCTGGCCTATTGGACTGGCCGCTAATAGCACCCCGAGCAGGAGGCTTATTGGATATTGGTGATGCATATAATAATGCTCCTGAGGCCTGGAAGGAACTGGAACACCGCTGGCGGCTGGAAGAGATTAATGAACAGGGTGACTCGAAAAACCCCCACCATGGCGTGCTGCTGGCGCACGAGCTCCTGAATAATGACTAGTCTCTCGAGACCTCTTTGCCTCTCTCTCCTCTTTGTGCCGGGAAAGCATGCCCTCCACTCTCCTGTTAATACTCACGACCTGCTGATACGAGATGTCCATCTCCTACTCCCTGGCCATACTGGTCCGAATACTGGGGTGGAGTCCCTCAATAAAGCGACGAAACCTCTCCCTGACTGTAGAAACCAATGTCAGTACATGATGGAACAACTCACTAAAATGGCTTGCGTACTCCGACACAGTCATAAAACCCTGGCGCAGCTGCTCTAACTCTGCGTGCCAAGAATCCATGAGGCTTTGAGGGACATACTCACGCAAAAACATATCTGAGAACTAAGTCCAAGTGAGTGAGGCTGCCTAGTCCGGACTACTCATCTCATAGGCACGCCACCACTGGTATGCCGCTCCCCTCAGCTAGAAAGCGGTGAAAGAAACCCCACTCATCTTCGATGTGCCCATAGTGCGGATGATACGATGACACTCCTCAAGAAAACCTCAAGCATCCTCTGAAAGTGGGTTGGTGGTACTTCTTGTACCTCTCAAGTCTGAGGTGCTCTGCCTCAGAAGCAGCTACCTTGCTCTCATGCTGAACCGGAGCCACTACGGAAGTATGTGCCCTGCCCCCGGTCTGAGATGTGGCGGGAGCTATCGGAATCATCCCAGCCTGAGCTAAAGTGCTGAACATGCGCATGAACTGATCTAAGGTCTCCTGGAAGACGGGAGAAGCAATAGGAACCTCTGGTGCCGACCCTCCAGCTGGAGTTGCTGGGGGATCCTCTGGCGCAGCTTGCGAAGGTGATTTAGCTACACCGTGTGGTCGTCCTCTACCCTGACCCTAGCCACTGGCGGCTCTAGCAGCGGGCTCGGGTGCCTGGTCGTCGGTCCTTACGGTATGGGTCCTCACCATCTGTGAGAAAGAATATAATAGAAAATTATAGAATTTTGATATCAATAACTCGCACGATAAGGAAATCAAAGAAGTATGATTGTTCTTAACAATTCTATAGCCTTCGGAATATAAGTACAGACGTATCTGTACCGATCCGCAAGACTCTAATAAATCATCTTGTGACTCACAACTCCTATGAACCTAGAGCTCTTATACCAACTTGTCATGACCCAGTTTCTCCCTCTGTAAATTGTTGTGACGGCACCTAGTTTCTACGACTAGGTAAGCCTAATATTGCGGAAAATGAAATGAAAATACAAGATAACAGCTAACAGATATGGTAAATTAGCAGAAACGGTGCCACTCGGCATATACAATAATCATTTTTCCCAAAATCATGAATGTCTCCAATCACAAGCTTCTAAGAGTTTCAAACTACTCTATACACTAATGTCTGGAAAAAAACAGGGGGAGATCAACACAAAGGAATAGAAGGGGACTATGAGCTCTAGGAATGCGGCCAGATGTACCTTGAAGTCTCCTGAAGCATCAACCACACAACTAGACTCGAGGCTGATAGCTGGTACCTGGATTTGCACACGGAAAACATGTGCAGGAAAGGGCATGAGTACACCACAATGGTACCTAGTAAGTGCCAAACCTAACCACGGTCGAGTAGTGATGAGATCAGGTCAGGGCCCTACTGGTATAAATATGATGAAATAAGACAGAAAGAAATATTATAGCAAAACAAATACACAAATTTAACAGGAATAGAATTCAATGTAAGCCAATAGCTCAGAACATAGTAATAGCAACAACGGATCTCTCGGGATACCGTCTCGTAGTCCCCAATGTAAATGTGCAGAGGAATCTCCCAGAATACTGTTCCGTAGTCCCAAAGTAAATATGCAGTGTTGGGGGATCTCCCGGAATACCGTTCTGTAGTCCCAAAGTAAATATGCAGTACAGAGGGATCTCCCAGAATACTAATCCGTAGTCCCAAAGTAAATATGCAGCTCAATCAATAAAATAAAAATTATAGCAAGGAAATCTACAGCTTAGACAAGTTCATATCAAAGAAATCAGGAAATTTTACTAAACATGCTGCATGGAGTTCAAATAGGCAGTTAAAACACGTAGACATTCTTTTCTAATCTAAATAGGGTAGTTACATATGCTAGTGTATTTCAAACAAGAAAGAACATATTATGATTCAGTGAAAAATAGAATTTTGCAACAGTAGCCCGTGTACGTACTCGTCACCTCACGTACACAGTGCTCATATATCAAACAATACCAAATCCTTAGGGGAAGTTTCCCCCACACAAGGTTAGGCAAGCCACTTACCTCGAACCAAGCTCAAATCAATCCGAAATCACGCTCTTGCCACGAGTATCCAACTCTAGTGGCCAAGAGAGAGTACTCGCTCTAGAGCAAAACCCTCTTCTCAGCATCAAGAACAAGTTGACCTAGGGTCCGATCATTCTGAAGGTTTTGCCTCCTCTTATGCTGACCTCTCAGACCATTCTCATACTTTAGGAGAAAAAGCCTTGGGAAAACGACCTATGGAAGACCCCCCCTGAATCCTTTACTCCAAAGAAGTCGAAAATAGATCTCTCTATAGAGTCTGACCTAAATTTCTGGGATTCTCTAAATTGGGATTTTCTCATTGCTTTGAAAGACAAGCCAATCGCTCGTGGGAGGGTAGTTGGCCTTGATGACATGAAAGCCCTAAATTGAAGGTAAAATATCTATTTGTTTATCAAGGCAGGTCAAAATTCTTTTCTATTCCTCCGCCTAAAGTCTATGAACCCCTTGTGAAAATGTTTTATGCAAATATTCGCTCTAGTAAGTCTAATAAGTTGGAATCCTTAGTGTTACGGAAGCACGTTATTCTTGATTGTGCCATGTTTGATTCAAGTTTTTAGTGTAAGTGTTCGGGTTTTCCCATACTTTTCAAATATTCCTGGACTGATGATTTTGAAATCTATTTTGATCAAGTTAAACGGTGTATTGCTGAGTGTCCATCTGAATCTCTCCCGAACCAGTTACGTCCAAGTCGTGTTAGCTTTGAAACTCGTGTTCTAGCCCACATTGTTGCAACTACTCTGCTTCCCCATACTGGCTCTTTCTCCACCTTCTCTCAAAGAGATACCTTTCTGGTCTATTACCTTGTGACAAAACTCAAGATCAAACTATCCTCCTTGGTCATCAATTTTATGATTGAAAGCATTGATGATCCCGCTAGTCTTCCCTATGGCATGGCCATTACTCACACCATCTCTAAATATCCCTTCATCTCTGTTTCAAAATCTTACACTTTCAGAGAGTTTGCGAGTATGGGGTATATGTGTGTGAAGGGCTCATGGGTTAAGAAACAAGAAGGAGAGAGTCAAACATGCTCAACCTAATTCAAAGTCCAAACCCTCTTTTCCCATCATAGTCCCAGTGATCCTGACCTTGCTGAAAAGCTAGGTGCCATTGACAATCAACTGTCTGCAATCAAAGATCTTCTTGTTGCTACTTAGTCCACCGTTGGAGACATTCATGCAATTTCCAAAGAAACAGGGTCTGATGTTTCCAAAATAAGAGTTGCAGTTCTCAGAGTTAGGGAAAATGTTGTCAAGGCATTCAAGGAGGTACACGACAGGCTTGATAGAGTGACTGTTTCGGCCAATGCCATCTTTGATCAACTGAAGGAGGCAATTTGCAACACTCTTACCTATTTCTTGCATCGTTAATGTGAAAGTTTTAGACACTATATTTTTGTTGTGCTGTTTTTGGACTGGATAATCAGTCGATGGACGATTTTTCTCTTTTCTTTTGCTTTTCCATAACTCTGCAGGCATATTATGCTATGAATCCTGTTTTAGTATATAGTATGTTATTTTATTATCCCCTCTTTGCTGATGTCAAGAAGGGGGAGAAAGGATATATGTATTCGTACAGGTACATGCAGGGAAAAGTCGACTAGAGGGTACATGCAGGGGAAGAGAAGAGAAGTTGACTAATAGAAATAGTCCCCACGACACCTCTTGAGGGGGAGTCATAGATCCTGCAGAAGAAGTCGGATAAAGGAAGTAGTGTCAACAACTCTATTGAGAGTAAGTCAACTGCACTCATTGAGGGGAAGTAAGGGAAGTCAGCTGATGTTTACATATATTATTTTGTCATCATCAAAATGGGGGGATTGTTAGGTTTAAGTTTTAGTGATGAATAATTTGTTTTCTCTTGCTATAAGAACTCAAGGGAAGCATCCAAGATTGGAAAAAATCAATCAAAGGGAATCAAGGAAATCATCCAAGATTGGAGGTATCAATCAAAGGGAATCAAGGCAAAGATATCAATCCAAGATTGATTGAAGCGAAAAAGAGTATCAAAGATCTTTCAAAATGATTAATCAAGTTGCTATTTCTGGAAGGACCGAGATTCAATGAGAAAGTCCGGCGCTATCAAGACATGTAGAAAAGAAGTAAATAAAGTCTTCTCATCAAGGAAGGGAAACGACAGAATAACCTTATTCTTGGAAAGAATCAATTTCTTTCCAAGGATCAAATCTCTTGGGTTTGCAAATATCTTCAGCAAACAGCCTCCTACAAATATTTATACACATCTTTGAGTCTTAGTGATATATACTTTGATCCAACCAAATACCCTCTCTTTGCAAACAAACATTGTAGATCTTCCATATCTACTGTGTAACAAGTTAGAGAAGAAAGAGAGAAAAACACTGGTGAGGAATTCTTTTAAAGAGAAACGAGTGAAATAGAAACTGAGTCATTGGTGTAAACCACAACATTCATTGTGTACTCGAGAAACATATTCACTGAAAGAGAACTCCCTTGCAACCCAAGGGGACTGGAGTAGGATTCACATTGAATCCAAACCAGTGTAAAAATTCTGGTGTCTTTAATTCTTGCATTTTATTTCTGCGTCTTAAATTCTGCTTTTCTTATTATATCGCTATTACATCTAGTCGACTAATTAGAAAACTAGTCAACTTATAGCGATTAAAAGATAAAAATAGACAATTCACTCCCCCCCCCTCCCATGTACTTTCAATTGATATCAGAACAAGGCTCACATTTGTTTCTTTTGCTTAACAGCTTGTGAGAAAAGATCATGACAAATCAAGTTATTGTTGAAGCACTCTTTCAAGAAAGAACATCGCAAGTAAGGCCACCATACTTCAATGGACAACATTTCTCTCACTGTAAAGTGTGTATGGAAATATATGCAAAGTCTTATGATGTTAAGGTTTGGAGATTTATCAAAAAGGGGAATTATCCACTACCAGCTGCTGCTCAACCTCCCGTTGATCCTGAAGATATAGATGAATACACTGATGAACAAATGGCGGTTGTGCGAGTTAATACTAAAGCAAAAAATCTACTTTATAATGCTATAAGTGGTGAGGAATATGAGAATATCTCCAGTTGTGATACAACCAAAGAGAGGTGTAATAAACTTGAAGTTACTTACGAAGGAACCAGTAAAGTGAATGAAACCCACATCAACATGTTGGTCCATGACTACGAACTTTTCCAGATGAAAGAAGGAGAATCTATTGAATAAATGTTTGTCAGATTTAGCAAAATCATTAGTGATCTAAAAGCTTTTGGCAAACCCTACTCAAGTGGTGATCAAGTTACGAAAATTCTGAGAAGTCTACCCACCACTTGGCAGACAAAGGTAGTTACCCTTGAGTCACAGGATTTGAAGAAATTATCATACGATGAACTTCGAGGCGAACTTATAGCTTTCGAGAAAACTCATCTCAAGAAAAAAAAATCAATAAGAGAACAAGAAAAGAATTTCTTTCAAGGCTACAACTGATAGAACAGAAAATGACATTGATGACGACCCTGAATCTCTTCAAGAAGAAATTGCCATGGTATCAAGGAACATGGATGGTTTAATGAGAAGATACAAGAATACAAAAAGAGGAAGAATACCACCCAGGAGAATTAGGCAATATAATGAACAAGACAAAAACGATGGCAAATGTTAGTGAATGTGGAAGATTCGGGCATGTTCAAGCTGAATGTCCTGAGCTTAAAAGAAAGGTCACCAGAAGATTTAACAAGAAAAAGTCATTTGGAAGCTGGAGTGATGAAGACTGTTCAGAACACGAAAAGATAGCAAATCTATGCTTCATGACAATCTTGGATAACGACATGAACAAGCTCTTAGAGTGCTGGACAGACGAAAACATCTCAGATGATGATTGAAAAGATAACAATGAGAATTGTTTCATGGCACGAGGTGAAACAAGCGAGGTAAGACCTTAAAACTGTGAAGATGTAATGAATTGCAGGATATTATTGACATTACTTTGAAAGAGTCTCAAAGGTAATCTCATTATTCAAGTTTACGTTGATGATATTATTTTTGGTAGTACTAATCCTCTTATGTGCAAGGAATTTTCAAATCTTATGCAACGCGATTTCGAAATGAGTATGATGGGAGAGCTAACGTTCTTTCTTGGACTTCAACTTCAACAATCTGAAGAAGGAACGTTCATATGTCAAACAAAATATACAAAGGAGTTGATTCAAAAGTTTGGTAGGAACAATGCCAAACCTATTGGCACACCAAAGAGTCCTTCAACAAGTCTCGACAAAGATGAACAAGGAAATCCTGTTGATGAAACCAAGTATCGTAGGATGATTGGCTCACTTCTTTATCTAACTGCTAGTCGACCGGATATTATGTTTAGTGTCTATAAATGTTCCAGGTTTCAGTCAGCTCCTAAAGAATCACATCTGACAACAGTAAAGAGAATTATTCGATATCTTATTGGAAATGTCTCTCATGGATTATGGTATCCACGCACTAACAATTTTAAACTAGAAGGTTTTCCAGATGCTGATCTTGCAGGTGATAAGGAAGACAGAAAAAGCACCAGTGGAACATGCCAATTACTTGGAATAGTAAAAAGCAAGTATCAGTTGCATTATCCACGACTGAGGCTGAGTATATCGCTATTGGATAATGTTGTGCACAATTACTATGGATGTCTCATCAACTGGGTGACTATGAATTATCCTTTAAACCTATACCAATTTTCTGTGATAACACTAGTGCTATATGTCTCTCTAAAAATCTTGTGCATCATTCTAGGGAAAAGTATATAGACATTAAGCATCATTTTATTAGAGATCATGTCCTTAAAGGGAACATAGAACTATCTTTTGTTGGAACTAGTGATCAATTAGCGGATATTTTTACTAAGCCTTTACAAGAGGATAGATTCTATTTTTTAAGAGAATTACTTGGTATTATTTGCATTAATCATTAATATTAGGACCTATGTGTTATTAATATTTTCTGTATGCCTAGTGTTTAATTTTTTTTAATAATTAATTGCTCCTCTGAATTCCCTCTATTTTCCTCTCTTTTCACATCAGTTGCAGAGTTCAAAGAAGGAAAACCAATCATCACGTCTGATCAACTGACACCCTTTCCTTTTCTGCACTCAACCGTCAGAAACCCTCTTTTTAATGACTGAAACCTCTTTTCAATCTTTACTGTTCCCAAACCAGTTAGGTCCAAGTGGTGTTAGCTTTGAAACTCGTGTTCTAGCCCACATTGTTTTAACTACTCTGCTTCCTCGTACTGGCTCTTTCTCCACCTTCTCTCAAAGAGATACCTTTCTAGTTTATTGCCTTGTGACAAAACTCAAGATCAAACTATCCTCCTGGGTCATCAATTTTATTATTGAAAGCGCTGATGATCCCACTAGTCTGCCTTATGGCATGGCAATTACTCACATTCTGGAAGCCCATAATATTTCCATCTCTGAATATCCCTTCATCTCTATTTCAAAATCTTACAATTCCAGAGAATTTGTGAGTATGGGGTATGTGTGCGTGAAGGGCTTAGGGGTTAAGAAACAAGAAGGAGAGGTCAAACATGCTCAACCTGATACAAAGACCAAACCCTCTGTTTCTTATCAGAGTCTCAGTGATCCTGACCTTGCTGAAAAGCTAGGTGCCATTGACAATCAGCTGTCTGTAATCAAAGATCTTCTTGTTGCTACTCAGTGCACTGTTGGAGACATTCATGCAATTTCCAAAGAAACAGGGTCTGATGTTTCCAAGATAAGAGTTGCAGTTCTCAGAGTTAGGGAAAATGCTGTCAAGGCATTCAAGGAGGTACACGACGGGATTGATGGAGTGACTGTTTCAGCCAATGCCAGCTTTGATAAACTATAGGAGGCGATCTGCAACACTCTTACCTATTTCTTGCGTCGTTAATGTGGAAGTTTTAGATAATATTTTTTTGTTGTGCTATTTTACTGGATAACCAGTCGTTGGATGATTTTTCTCTTTTCTTTTGTTTTGCCATAACTCTGCAAGCATATCATGTTATAAATCATGTTTTAGTATATAGTCTGTTATTTTATTATCCCTTATTTGCTTATGTCAAAAAGGGGGAGAAAGGATATATGTATTCGTACAGGTACATGCAGGGAAAAGTCGACTAGAGGCTACATGCAAACGAAGAGAAGAGAAGCTGACTAATAGAAGTAGTCCCCACGGCACCTCTTGAGAGGGAGTCATAGATCCTACAGAAGAAGCCGACTAAAGTAAGTAGTCTCAACAGCTCTATTGAGAGGAAGTCAACTGCACTCATTGAGAGGGAGTAAGGGAAGTCAACTGATGTACATATATTATTTTGTCATCATCAAAAGGGGGAGATTGTTAGGTTTTAGTTTTCATGATGAAAATAATATATTTGCTCTTGGTATTGGAACTCAAGGGAAGCATCCAAGATCAGAGAAATCAATCAAAGGGAATCAAGGAAAGCATCCAAAATTGGAGGAATCAATCAAAGGGAATCAAGGCAAAGATATCAATCCAAGATTGACTGGAGCGAAAAAGAGTATCGAAGATCTTGCAAGATGATAAATCAAGTTGCTATTTCTGGAAGGACCAAGATTCAAGGAGAAAATTTGGAGCTATCAAGACATGTAAAAGGAAAGTCATTAAAGTCCTCTCATCAAGGAAGAGCAACGGCAGAATAACCTTATATTTGGAAAGAATCAACTTTTTTCCAAGGATCAAATCTCTTGGGTTGGCAAATCTCTTCAGCAAACAGCCTCCTAAAAAGTATTTGTACACATCTTTGAGTGTTAGTGAGATATACTTTGATCGAATCAAATGCCCTCTCTTTGTTCTACTGCAAACAAACATTGTAGCTCTTCTAGATCTGTTGTGTAACAAGTTAGAGAAGAAAAAGATAGAAACATTGGTGGTGCATTGTATCAAAGAGAAACGAGTGACATAGAAACTGAGCCATTGGTGTAAACCACACCATTCATTGTGTAATCGAGAAACATATTCACTGAAAGAGAAATCCCTTGCAACCCAAGGGGACTGGACTAGGATTCACATTGAATCCGAACCAATATAAAAAATCTGGTGTCTTTAATTCCTGCATTTTATTTTTGCATCTTAAATGCTTCTTTTCTTATTATCTCGCTATTACATCGACTCGACTAATTAGAAAACTAGTCAACTTAAAGCGATTAAAAGTTAAAAATAGATAATTCACCCCCCCCCCTTTCGTAATATCACTACGATCCCAACTTACAAGGTCCAAATCAGCATCTGCGGTTCCATAGCCGCTTCTGCAGCTCCACACCTGCGGCTCAAAGTACGCAGGTGCGGTTACACCAGATACAACAGCATCAGCAATTGCCTAAGTCCAAATTTCAATTTGTTAAGCATGTGAAACACCCCCTGGACCTCAACCAAACATACCAACCAGTCCTAAAACACCATACGAACTTAGTCGAGCCTTCAAACCACATCGAACAACATCAAAAACACGAGTTATGCATGGATTCAAGCCTAATGAACTTTGAAATTTCCAAATCTACAAACGACGTCGAAACATATCAAATCTCGTCCGAATGACCTCAAATCTTACACACAAGTCAAAAATGACCCTGCGAACCTATTCCCACTTCCGGAATTCCATTCCAGGCTATCAAAATTTTCACTGCCGACCAAAATCTCCAAAATTCCAACTTCCGCCAATTCAAGCCTTAATCTACTACGGACCTCCAAATCACATTCCGGACACGCTCCTAATTCAAAAATCACCTAACAGAGCTAATGGTACCATCAAAAATTCAAATCCGATGTCGTTACACACAAGTCGACATCCGATCGACTTTTCCAACTTAAGCTCCCAAATAAAAGACTAAGTGTCTCAATTCGTTTCAAAACCAACACGAACCCTCCCGAAAACCCCAAAACAACATAATAGGATACGGGGAAAGCAGTTAATAGGGGATCAGGGATCTAACTCTCAAAACGACCGGTCGGGTCGTTACAAAAATACTTAATTTTGTTCTCATTTTAATATTTTAGAAATTAGATTTTCCTTCAATTAAACAGTAAAAGATGGAATTTACAGAGTAAATAATAATATTTTACAACAATTTCAATACAGTGCAACCCATAATCGCCCCAAAATCTGGTGTCACAAGTGCATGAGCATCAACTAGGAATAAAAAATTAAAATGCAGCGTTTTTCCGGAATACAAATTGGACAGGAGAAAAATATATAAATACTCTGAGGGAGACTCTACTGGCTGCGGGTCGTAATATGGAATGCAACTCACCTAAGTCTCTGCATGCATACACGTCTTTGCTCTGACAAGGCAGCTAAACATATATGTACCTGCACAAAAATGTGCAGCAAGTGTAGTATGAGTATGTAAATCAACGCTTACCAGTAAGTATCACGTCTAATCTCGAAGAAGTAGTAACGAGGGGTCGACTTCGACACTCACTATGCGCCATCAATAAAATGCTGATATTATAATTAAACATGAATTATATGAAACAGCTGAAGGCTCAATAATCAAGAAGTAAGTAAACATATCTTTTACTATTTAGGAAATCTCCATCTCTGACTTCATCATTTAATGATTTAAATCTCAAGCCAATGAAGCAATGTCAATTATTATTAGTTCCAAAGATCTATCATGCGCAAGTCATGCCAAGGACGTACGGCCCGATCCAACATATAAATATAAATTGTGCACTGCCGAGGGTCAACGACAGGAACCATAGATGCATCTATTAACCTACCGATGCGAACGGCCCGCTCCCATGAGAGTAGTGAAAATTTACTCCGCTTGCAGAATATAGTTGCGAAGCGGTTGCACATAGATTTCTCAAGCTATTACAATATTCCTTAACTCTTTTCAAAATTATGAAATGCAAGTGAAAACTTTCAAATCTCGAAATCCTCAATTTCAACTCTTTTCAAGGTAAATAATAAACATAATCAAATAACAGTATCAACAAGGCATGGTGTAAACCTAAAACTACTCGTACATAGGCATAATTAGTAGCTACGTATGGATTCTCGTCACCTCGTGCGTACGTAGCCCCCACATATAAGAGCACATAATAATTTATTTCACCTATGAGGTTAGTTCCCCTTACAGGGTTAGAAAGGAGACTTACCTCGCTTCAAAATTTCCATAACCGACTTCCAAGCCTTTGCAACAACTCCAATCGACGCTCAACGCTCCAAAACTAGCCAATAAATGAGCAAGTTCATAAATATATACTCTAATACTCATTACAATCCAATTAACAACAATTTCCAACTCCGCTCGAAAAGTCGATAAAAATCACCCTCGAGCCCACGTGCCTGGATTCCGAAAATTTTAAAAGATAAATATTAAATATAACCCCACGGACTCAAATATATAGATTATTCTCAATTCCATACCCAATTTTGTGGTCAAAATCAAAAAATATTATTTCTAGGTTTTTTACCAAAAACCCCACAATTTCTACTAATTTTCATGTTTAAATCCTTATAGAACCCATGTATTTAACTCACAATAGGTCGGGATAACTTACCTTCCATTGATGATGAAAACCTCCTCTTGAAACCCTCCAAGAATCGCCCAAACCAAGAGAGAATGAAAGAAAATGGGCCAAATCCCGTTCTTAAAGAAACACACTGTGCAGCGACCTCTCGCACCTGCGGTCACTTGAACGATTCTGCAGTCCCGCAGGTGCGGCCAAAATACTGCTTCAGTGGTTCTCCTTCAGGCCCTCGACTCCGCATTTGCGGCCCCATCCGCGCCTTCGCTTCTACGGCTGCACCTGCGCAGGTGCGGTTCCGTTTCTGCGGAACTTGACCGCATCTGCGGTCACAGCCTTCCCCATCCTGAACCGCTCATACGACCCTCATGGCTGCTTCAGCAACTCCGCACCTGCGGCCCTAACCTCGCAGGTGTGGTTACACCAGAAGACAACAGCTTCAGCACTTTCATAAGGCCAAATTCAATTTGTTAACCATCCAGAATCAACCAGAGGACCCTGGGACCTCAACCGATTATACCAACACATACTAAAACTCCAGACAAACTTAGTCGAGCCTTCATATAACATCAAACAATGCTGAAATCACAAATCGCACCCCAATTCAAGTTTAATGAACTTTAGAACTTCAAACTTCTACATTCGATTCTGAAACCTAGCAAATCACGTCCGATTGACCTCAAATTTTGCACACAAGTCTCATTCGACACTACGAACCTACTCCAACTTCTGGAATCGAAATCCAACCCCGATATCAAAAGGTACACTCCCGGTCAAACTTCTCAAAAGCCTTTAAATTTCTAATTTCCTCCAACTGCCCCGAAATAACGTACGAACTTCCAAATCTACTTTCGGACGCGCTCGTGATAATAGAATCACCATACGCAGCTATTCCCAGACTCGGAATACCAAGCGAACATCGATAACATTGAAACACACCTCAACCCAAATTTATGAAATTCTTCAAAATTGCCAACCTCCACAATAGGCATTGAAACGCTCCCGGTCATCCGATAACCGATCCAGACATACGCCCAAGTCCGAAATTATCATACGAACTTGTTAGAACCTTCAAATCCTGATTCGGAGGTCGTTTACTCAAAAATCAAACTTCAGTCAATTCCTCCAACTTAATGCTTCCGAAATTAGAAATCTCTTTCCAAATCCACCCTGAACTTTCCGAAATTCAATTCTGACCACGCGTACAAGTCATAATACCTGAAGTGAAGCTGCTCAAGGCCTCAAACTGCTGAACGATGTGCTAAATCTCAAAACAACCGATCGGGTCATTACAGAGCATTTTTTGCTATATTGCCCTATGTTTTTCTCAGAATTAGTGTGTGAGCGGGCATGTTCCTTTCTTGTAAGATGTATCTAGGATTTAGCACCGATCTGAATACGACACTAGTGGAATGTCATGACCGGGGTTAAGGTTGAATATGACCATAGGATAGTATCTAGTTGATTCTTGTCGGTTGTATGTCTAAGGAGATTACAATATTAAGAGCAATTTATTTCTACATTTGTCGGGACGAGCAAAAGCTAAGTGTGGGGGTGTTTGATGATCTTAATATTGAGGTTTTTATTTGGTTATATTTCGGATGGTTATTAGATATTTGGTGAATAATTTGGTGTTAATTTTATTAGAAACTCACAGTTGTGTTATATTGATGTGCATGCAAGTTCTAAGGGTAGATGTGAGAAGAAAAAGGTAAAAAGATCTAAGAATATACAAAAAATAGCAAATGAGAGTTTTTGACGATCGAATACGATATTTTAGAAGTCAAATAGTGACAAGGAAAGAATATTCAAGCAATGGATTGTAGGATTTAAAGGTTGGACCTAAAGTGTCTCTCTCTAAATACATAATCCAATTTCAATAGATGATATCTCTTAATCTATAAGAATATTTATTATTATTCTTGGTTAAAATCCCAGTTTGGAGTGGCTCACTAGGCTGTTTAATGTTATTTTTAAGGCAAAGAAGATGCCCGAAGAATGGAGGTGGAGTACGATGGTCCCGCTTTACAAGAACAAGGGTGATATCAAAAATTGCAACAATTATATGGGTATAAAGTTATTGAGTCACACTATGAAGATTTGGGAGAGAGTGGTGGAGGCCAGGGTGAGGAGGTGCGTGTTTATTTCTGAGAATCAGTTTGGATTCATGCCAGGGAGTTCGACTACGAAAGTGATTCATCTGGTAAGGACATTAGTGGAGCAGTACAGGGAAAGGAATAAGGATTTGCATATGGTGTTTATTGACCTTGAGAAGGCATGCGGCATTCTGGTAGCATACATTAGGGTGATTAAGAATATGTATGACGATGCTAAGACTCGGGTGAGGACTGTAAGTGGTGACTCATACCATTTCTCTATGGTGGTGGGGTTGCACCACGGATCGGCTCTTAGCCTATTTTTGTTTGCCTTGGTGGTGGATGTGCTGTTGCGTCACATCTAAGGGGAGGTGCCTTGGTGCATGCTATTTGTCGATGATATAGTATTGATTGACAAGACGCGTAGCAGAGTTAACGCGAGGTTGGAGGTTTGGAGACATACCTTGGAATCTGAAGGTTTCAAACTGAGTAGAACCAAGACAAAATACTTAGAGTGAAAATTCAGTGAGACCCATGATGCAGACGTAGAGGTTAAGCTTGATGCTCAAGTTATCCCCAAGAGAGCGAGTTTTAAGTATCTCGGGTCTATTATCCAGGATAATGGGGAGATTGACGAAGATGTCACACATCACATCAGAGTAGGGTGGATGAAGTGGAGGCTCGCTTCCGGTGTTCTAGGTGATAGGAATATGTCGTTAAGACTTAAGGATAAGTTTTATCGAGTGGTGGTTCGACCCGCTATGCTGTATGGGGATGAGTGTTGGCCAGTCAAGAACACCCACGTGCAGAAAATAAGAGTAGCAGAGATGAGGATGTTAAGATGGATTTGTGGGTGTACTAGGCGAGATAGGATTAAGAATGAAGCTATCCGGGACAGAATGGGAGTAGCCTCCGTGAATGACAAGATGCGGGAGTCACGGCTGAGATGGTTCATACATGTTAGGAGAAGAAACATTGATGCCCCTATCAGGAGGTGTGAGAGGTTTGCCATGGAGAGTTTGAGAAGGGGTCGAGGTAGGCCTAAGAAGTACATGGGAGAAGTGATTAGGCAGTACCTGGCACTGCTTCAGCTCACTGAGGACATGACACTTGATAGGAGGGTGTGGAGGTCGAGGATTAAGGTAGAAGGTTGGTAGGTAGTTTATAGTGTTCTCCGATAGGCTTAGTAGCATGCATTTCCCTTCATATTCTTAGATTTTTATTGGATACTATTTATCCTTTATTACGGTATGTGATTTTTATTGGATACTATTTATCCTTTGTTCGCGTCAGATATTGTATTCCATATTGCTATTATTGGATACTATTTATCCTTTATTACGGTATGTGATTTTTATTGGTATTGTTTTTTTTATCTTCCATATTTCTTCCTTCCTTGCTTCCATCTTCTTCTTCTTGCCCTTCCTGAGCCGAGGGTCTATTGGAAACAGCCTCTCTACCTGCATTAGGTAGAGGTAAGGTCTGCGTACAGACTACCCTCCCTGGACCCCACATGTTGGGATCAAAGTGGGTTTGTTGTTGTTGGTGGTGTATTCTTGGTTAAAATATAGATATGTAAATCTAGTTTCCAGCAGTTCAAACGGCTCGTCGTTTCGACTCTCCTACACAAAGTTATGGTATGTTTACTAGACACTCTCATATATGCGCGCCCAAGATTCCAGGTGCGCTGAAGCCCACGTTCGCCTGCGGAAAACTTAATACAGACCTATTTTGTAAGTTTTAGCATTCTCCCTGACCTATATAAAGCCTAAGCCCGTCCCAATCTAAATATCTTAGATTTTGGAATAACTGTAACGACCCGACCGGTCATTTTGAGCTCTAGTGCGTTGTTCGGTGGTTTGAGTCCATGAGCAGCTTCACTTCAGGTATTATTCCTTGTAAGTGTGGTCAGAATTGAATTTCGGGAAGCTCGGAGTGGATTTGGAAAGAGAATTCTCATTTCGAAAGCTTAAATTTGGAAGAATCTGACCAATGGTTGATTTTGAGTAAAAGACCTCAGAACGGGAATTGAAGGTTCCAATAGGTTCAAATGATGATTATGGACTTGGGCATATGTCCGGATCGGGTTTTGGATGGCCCGGGAGCATTTCGGCGCCTACGGTGGAAGGTTGGCATTTTGAAAAAAATTTATGAATTTCGGTTGAAGTACATTTCAATGTTATTGATGTCCGTTTGGGATTCCGAGTTTGGGAATAGATATGTATGGTGATTCTGGTATTGCGAGCGCGTCCGGAAGTAGGTTTGGAGGTCCGTAGGTCATTTTGGGGTCATTTGGCGAAAGTTAGAAATTTGAAGGTTTTGAGAAGTTTGACCGAAAGTGGACTTTTTGATACCGGGAACGGATTCTGATTTCAAAAGTTGGAGTAGATCTGTAATGTCAAATGTGATTTGTGTGCAAAATTTGAGGTCAATCGGACGTGATTTGCTTGGTTTCGGCATCGAATGTAGAAGTTTGAAGTTCATTAAGCTTGAATTGGGGTGTGATTGGTGGTTTCAGCGTTGTTTGATGTGATTTGAGTCCTATAGCAGGTCCGCGTTATGTTTTGGAACTGGTGGGTGTGATTTGATGGGGTACCGGGGACCTCGGGTGGATTCCGGGTGGTTAACGAATCGAATTTGGAATTGGAGAAAGAGCTGAAGCAGCTGGTGTCTGGTGCAATCACACCTGCGTGAAAAAGGGACCGCAGGTGAGAGCCCGCAGGTGCGGTGTTATGGTCGCAGAAGCGGTCTTGGACCACCTGGGCAAAGGGTCGCAGATGCGGAGTTGGGGGCGCTGATGCGCATCCATAGAAGCGGAAAAGGCTTGGCAGAAGCGAGATCGCATGAGTGGTTTCTCATCCGTAGAAGCAGACTTGGCTGGGCTGATAGAAAGCCGCACCTGCGATGGGAATGTCCGCAGGTTCGGAGCCGCAGAAGCGGCTAGTGGATCGCAGATGCGGAAGTCGTCTGGATAGAGGGAATTAACCCCATAGGTGAAATAATTCAATATGTGCTTTCATTTGTGGTGGGCTACGTGTACAGGAGGTGACGAGAGTCCGTGCGTAGCTACTATTATGCTTAAGTACGGGTAGTCTAGGATCCAATTCATGTAATACGTGCGATATTTCCAACCTTATTGTTAACTTAAATTGCGTAAATCATGTTGAATTTGGAAAATAAATCTTTAAAGGGTTAAACTATGTTTTCTTGACCATTGTATGAATAATTGGTATTTCCTGGGATAATTGCTCCTAAATTGTAATGACCCGACCGGTCATTTTGAGCATTTGCACTTCGCTCGGTAGTTTGGGGGAATGAGTAGCTCCATATGATGTATTAGGACTTGTGTGCAAAATTTGAGTTCATTCCGAGCTGATTTGATATGTTTCGGCCTGAGTTTTCAGAAGTCGAAAGTTCATTAAGTTTGATTTGAGGTGCATTTCGTCGTTTCGATATTGTTATGCGTGATTTGAGGCCCCGAGTACGTCCGTGTTATGTTATGGGACTTGTTGGTATGTTCGTACGGGGTCCCAAGGGGCTCGGGTGAGTTTCGGATAGGTTTGGGTTGTGTTGCGGTCGTTTTTCTTATGTTTCGACGTCGTTTTGTCAAGCATAAATGGCACCGCATTGAACAAATGAGATCTGATTTTTGTTTTGATTGAAGCATTCGATCTGTATCGTATAGCAAAATGAATTATCGAATTTGGACATCGTATGAGGATTTTACTAAGAATTGAATTGCCAGATTTTTCAGATTAATTACGAAATTGTCACTGACTTCGTATTTAAAAAATTTCAAATATTGAAACCAACATATCTCCTCCAATATAAGGTTAAACTGAGTGATTCAAGAGTCTAACTTGACTAGAATTTCACAAGGAGTCCAATGGAGGTATCGAAAGTAAGTTTTAGGATCGTTTTGCATAAGAAACGAGGCAGAAAAGTGTTAAATCGAGGGTTTTGTTCATTTAACATATTTGAGTTGGGGAGCTCGTATTTGGGCAATATTTGGAGGCTATTTTCACCATATGGATTGTATAAGTGTTCTATACTCGATTTTTGTTATATTTCATGAATCCATATTCGTTTTTGGCATTTGATTGATGATTTCAAGGTGGAAATGGGGGGTTTTGTCTAAAATTTCATAAAGTGAATTTTGAGTTTTGAACATCGATTCTGTCATGACCCCAAATCCTAACAGGCCGTGATGGCGCCTATCGTGGAACTAGGCTAGTCGACCATCACTTTACTACGCTTTTGTTCAATCATAACAGTTCACAATTAGATAATCAGCAAGCAACCATAGCATAAATAATATAAATAAGTCTTAGCGTCCCCATAATATTCTAAACCACCTCCCAAGAACTGGAGTCAATAGTCATGAGCATCTACGAATAAATAAATCTAACTCTGCTAAAACTATAATGTATATCTCTGAATCAAATGCTAAAGCTAAACAAGGAAGGGAAATGGAGAAGCTGTGGACGCTGGACAGCTACCTCGAAATCCCGTGAACTTCTGCTATCGAACCTGCGTCAGCTACTGCTGAGAGCTGGTACCTGGATCTGTGCACAGAGGCACAGGGAGTCTTTATGAGTACGCCAACTCAGTAGTAATGAAAAGAAATCACAGTCTGAGAAATATAAAGCACACAAACAGATACACCATTTCACAAAAACCAGTAAAACACCAAGTCACTAAGTAGTATTCAGCAATTTCATAGGTTCAAAAACCAGTTCCAAACTCCTTTAAAAAAACAAGTAGATATCAACATATCTCTGTAAAATTCTCAGTTTGAAAACGAAGTAAACAATAGTTCGAAAACATAGTAAAAACATCATAAAGGTGCCCCTCGGGCCAAAAACATTTCTCATAATAGATGCCCTCAGGCATTCCCTCAATCACTCAGTATCAATCATCACTCAGTATCAGCCCCGCGGGCAATCATCATCACTCATTCGGTACCGGCGCTCACTGGGGGTATGTTACAGACTCCGGAGGGGCTCCTACAGCCCAAGCGCAATAATAACATAAGGCCTGGAAGCCTTCTCATCTCTCTCATGAGGCCTGGAAGCCTCCTCACATCACTCATAAGGCCTGGAAGCCTCCTCACATCACTCATAAGGCCTGGAAGCCTCCTCACATCACTCAGTCAGACACTTTCAATTAGCCCTTAGGCCATAAACAAACCGGGTTCTCGACCCAAAACAGTGTTTCATTTTTTTCAATAAATAGTATCAAAATACTCTGAGTGTCAAAACCATTTATCAGTAAATGACTGAGTGTAATTCACAACATATCAAGTGAGGAAACACAGTAAAACAGTCCCCCAAGGGGTAAACAGATCGGCACTAGGCCCCAAACACGGCTTACAGCCCAAAACATATCATAATATATAAATACTAATTAAGCATAAGCTTAAAAATCGGTTTAGCAACTCAATGGTCGCCTAAATACGGAGATATTTCCAAAGTTTCAATCTTTCCAGTTCAAAACCCGTAAAAGGGTGCATAGTCCGGGGTTTCATACCCTCAGGACAGGATTTCAAGACATTACTTACCTCAAAACTAGCCCGGAATTATTCCGCAACACGCTTGCCTCTCGAATCAACCTCCGAAGGCTCCAAATCTACCAAGTTCAGATTTTTATCATCAACATATGCTTAAGGAATAAATTCCAATTGAAAAATATCGAATTTAACTCAAAAATCCGAAACCGGTCAAAACCCGACCCCCGGGCCCGAATCCTGAAACTCAGAAAGTTTTACGGAAAAGTGTTCTTTATCTTCCCACGAGTCCGTNGTTATGGTCTATAATCACCCATAAATGATTTTTAATAATCAAATTGCTTACCTCTGTGATACCCACTGATTTACTCCTTCAAAAATCGCCTAAAAAGCTTCTCCCCGGTCCAAAATTGGAAGAAAACTCGAACTGCTCGTTATATATATACTGTTCACGCGTTTTACTGCTCCCAATGGATTCCTTGTGAAATTCTAATCAATTTAGGCTTTTGAATCACTCAATTTGACCTTATAATGAAGGAGATATGTAGGTTTTAAGATTTGCAAATAGTGCAGGTTTTTAATACGCCGTCAGGGGCAATTTCGTCATTAACCATAAAGATCTGGGCAACCTTGGTAAAATGGCCATAAAATCCTCATACGATGTCCAAATTCGACGATTCTTTTTGCTACGGGTCCGTAATTACGATACAGATCTAATTCTTCTTTCAAAACAGTAATCAGAGCTCATTTATTCAATATGATATCATTTATGCTTGAAGAAATGACGCCGAAGCATAAGAAAAACGAGCAAAACGCAGCCCAAACCTATCCAAAACTCACCCAATCTCCTTGGGACCCCAAACAACTATACCAACACATCACATATGATCATTCAAACTTAGTTTCACTCTCAAAACACCAAAACTAACATCAAAACACCAAATTTACATCGGATTCAAGNCAACTATACCAACACATCACATATGATCATTCAAACTTAGTTTCACTCTCAAAACACCAAATTTACATCGGATTCAAGCCTAAGAACTTTGAAAATTTTAAAATCCAACAAAGATGCCGAAATTATCCAAAACAACTGCGATTGACCTGAAATTTTGCAGACACATCCAAAATGATATTACTAACCTGTTCCAACTGTCGGAATTCTATTCCTACCCCGATACCCTATTGTCCACTGCCGACCGGAAATCACCAAAAACTAACTTTCGCCAATTCAAGCCTAATTCTACACCGGACATCAAAGAATTATTCTGAACACACTCCTAAGTCCCAAATCACCTAACAAAGTTATCCGAGCCGTAAAATCCGCATTTCAAGGTCGTTTACCAATAAGTCAACTCTCAGTTGACTTTCCCATTTTAAGGCTTATTTTAAAGACTAAGTGACTGAATTCTCATTTAACCATTCCGATTTCAAGCTTATCAACTCTAACACATCAATAATAGAATAATCGGTCTATGATAAGTCAATAACAGCAATTATAATGCAGGTTTTACGTAACGACAGACCGGGTCGTTACATTTTCCCCCACTTAAATAAACGTTCGTCCTCGAACGTGCCTAGAGTTGTTCCAAACACCACCAAAATTGTCGCGTAACCTACCATGCACCTATTCGGAGATTATTCCACATCACTCTGAACCCTATAGGTCCGATAGCACCACACAGATGAAAATTCGAAATCCAATCTTGACCCATAAACCTTAGAACTAAATTCCCACTTCTGAGTCCATTCACAAGGTCAAATTTCCACGACTATAAGCTGAAATAATCTGAACACGCTGTATCAAGCAATATCCGTAACACAAGATGAAATCACATAATATACCGCATGACTCAACACTCATAGCGATGAC
>ML290294.1:13121-54988 GCA_005239495.1 Nicotiana undulata | reverse complement strand
TTAGTATTTTACTTTATATTTTATTTAAAATACGTGTACAAAAAATTAAAAAAAAAATTAAAACATTAAGTAACCGGCCCGGCCCGGCCCGTTAAACCCCCTACCTGTACGGGTTATTTTTTACCCAGATAAATCCGAACCCGTTAAACCCGTTAACAATTAACCGTAACCGGCCCGGTTTGTAACCCGTCCGGTTCCTAATTTTCCCTACCCAGCCCGACCCGGCCCGCCTGTTAGCCACCTTTATCCTGAACTCACCAACTGACCTAAGTGGAAAATTTTGATCATAAGGGTTCCAAAAAGGATTAGGAAGAGGAAAATCCTATCATGGGAAGTGAAAACTAAGTTTACCCGAAGAAATATTTATTTTCTTAAATTTTATTATTCATTTGGAAGAAAAAAAAAAGAACTTTTGGTATTTTTTATTTTCAGTTCTCCAAGAAACTATTGGATGAATATAGTTCAAAGAAGTTCTCGATACACTAATAATGAGATCCTTGTGGCTCAGACATACTATTGGGGCTAAAACCAAACTTTTATAAGAGATTCTTAATTATTTTTTTATAATAAAAAGAAATTCATATATATTATTTGTTTGAAATATAATGTTCTAGCTTTTTCAGATACAAAATTATTAATATATTTATTTTATAACCAATTTCTTCTAATAGTTATCTTTCAATTGATAATATATTTAATCCATTTAATCTCTTGCGCCATGGTTGATCTAAGTAAGATTTTATCAATTTTAATTTAAAAAACTTATTTCAAATTTTTAGTTTGTGATCGAGGACGACCCGAGACAACTGTTACAAGATCTGTTACCATTATTCTATATGCAATATAAGCATTTGAAAAAGAATTAAGTCTTTTTATTGGATATAGTATACTAATTAGAGTTGTATCATTTCTTTTTTTTGGGGGGGATTGTATCAAAGATTCAATTTTTTCCCCCTTAAGTTTTGAATAACCGAATTCATACTTTATATTTGGCATATTTAAATTTGAATAAATACTAAAAGGATAATATATGTGTACGTATTGAAAATATCAAGAAAAATAAACGTAGATGAAAACTAGTACTAAAAAAGTTGGAATAGAAGAACCCGGTTCATTAATTTGATGTGAATATAAATATTTGTTGCTTTCAATATACTTCTGGTATGCTTTACCTTGATTGACGAAAAATACGGAATAATATGATTTCTTGGAGGCACAAAGAAAAAATAAAATGGTAGCAACGTTTGGTGAGAACTAAGAAAGACTAGAAAAGGAAATTGAATATTGTGCAAACCAAGAAAGAAAGTGAAAAAGGTTTACATAATATTTAATAAGAAAAAAGACTAAAGAAAAAAGAATAATCACTTGATTCCTTCCATAAAGTTTGCATTTATACGTTAGGAACCCACTTTTATGAAACAACAACATTTTTTTATTTTTTACCCAAATATATAATAAGAGTAAAAATACTTAATTAAAAAAAATTATTGGATAAACAATAGGACCCCCTCAAATTGGTGCCTAAAGCTTGGGCTTTAGAGGCTTTACCCAAAGGCCGGCCTGCAGTCATTGTGCTTTTATCATCTTCAATAATTTTTATAAATTTAGTACTAAAATCATCAGTTTAATTAAGGAGAAAGAAATAACTAAGAAGAATTTGAAGAAAGGGGAAACTCAACTTTTTGACAAAAAATTCAAGGCTACTATTATAAAGAAGGAACATGTCCTTTCTTCAAAGATACGGGAAAAGAGTGAGAGAATAAGTATAAATCATTAATGAATATTGTCGGAATAGAAGAAAAAAGTTACAGGTATAAGATCTTAAGGAAAGAAATTAAAATACTGGAACTATAAACTATAATAATTTAATAATGAATACATAATAACATTATTTCAGAGAAGAAGAAGCGTTGAAGAACATAATAATGCACCAACTGAAGTACCTACTACTGAGGCATAATTTCAGAAAAGACAATGAAGTGGCGTACCTAATGACCAAGGCAGCAATCAAGCATTCTCCGTCTACCAAATCTTTTTACCATGCTCCTCCACCCTATTTTGTCGAAGAAGAAGTGTTGAAGAACAAGCATGCTTTCTGTAATAGTATTAAAAACATATCTACTAGTGCATGTAACTACCTAGCAAGTATGGGCAATTGTTATGCCCTAAAAATTATTTCCAAGCTTTTGTAACTATTCTCTAAGTAATATAAGTATGCCATTTATGTTCAAAAAAAAAAAAAGAATACATAATAACATTTATTATACTTTTTTCACTGCAAGTTTGGTTTTTATATTGATGGCACATCTTTATTTTTCTATTAATTTTCTCTAGGGAAGGGACAAACATTTTTTGTTCTAATGAGAAGATAGAAACAGAGTGATGATAGGAAGTTATGTACTGACCAATAATATTTAGGGGACAATCTAGAAATGGGTTAGAGAGACGTTCTACCTTCTCACTAGAATTCCAACAATTTTCAGCATGACAATCAATAAAACATTGGCCAATAACGAACTCCCATAACTCCACCCAATGAATGTAGATGCTCAAATCTCTCCACACCAGCCATCATCCTATGTCGATACACTACTGCACGAATATGTAATGTTATTACCAGCTATAACAACTACCTTATCCAACACTGACATGTCAGATGAGGAGTTAAGCACCA
The DNA here is from genome assembly GCA_005239495.1 of Nicotiana undulata. NCBI lineage: Eukaryota > Viridiplantae > Streptophyta > Magnoliopsida > Solanales > Solanaceae > Nicotiana > Nicotiana undulata. The sequence continues at coordinate 52,314 of ML290294.1, read as the reverse complement.
AGTCAGACAATTCAATTCCTCTTACAAGCGCTAACAAAGTCAGAATTCATTCGCCATGGCAATACTTCATAATAGTTAAGGTCTTTGGCCGCAAAGTAGGTCATCTTACACTCAAACAAAAAATTACAGGATTTATGAAAACCATCTGAACCTCTCTCCCTAATAGACCTAGGCAACGAATTTTTCTTGATTAAATGAAAATAATATGAACAAAGCTCTTCATGAAGGCCCTTGGTTTGTTCTAAATAATTTCTTATTCGTCCGCCGTTGGCATCCACCACAAACCTCACATACACAGCTATATGGAGTAGACTACCTGAATTACCAACTGAATTCTACGACCTCTCTATTCTTTAGAAAGTGAGGAACAAAATTGGAGAACTCTTCAAGGTCGATACATGCACGTATTTTGAAGTACCCCTCAAAAAACCACTACTTTCACATATTTTTTTTGGCACACAGCGACAACAAATTCTCTATGAAGGTCTTAACATGCTATGTTTAGCATGCGGAAGATTAGGGCATACATCAAAGTAATGTCCCCATGTTTCAGCAACCATCACTTCACTACCTACCACCAATCCTTGTACAAACCCTTTCACAAGCAGAGAGTCTACCATTCATTCTCCCCCATAATGGCAAACGATGATTTTACCAAGAAGGAGTCCTCATAAGTTTGAAAGAGCCATTGCAGCACCTCCTCCACAACGCACCACATCCCAGGGACAATACACAAAGCCCACAAACCCGTCACAATAAACAACAACACAACCAGGTAAGTCTCCATCTTCTCCATCCTTAATACGTGCTAATCAGGGATCATATATTAAGAAATCTAATACTAATAATATTACATTAATAAACTCCTTTAATCTCTTAAATTCTGATACTACTAATGACCTCTCCCTAACTGACCAACACCCCACAATTCAAGCCCATAATTCTAAATCCCACAAAATAGTGCATTGCTAGCAACGAGAGGGAGGTACTCCAGCTGGCCAAACACACAACAAACACACAAACAGCATACGTTTCTACTATGAATAGTGACCAAATGGACACTACTCCCACTCTATTGCATGCCACGTCAACCACACCACACACATAATCCAATCACCAACATTTACCACTCTGCAGTAGGCCACCTAATCAAAGCCCACACACCTACTCCTTAGGCAATCATGAACCAGTAACCACCACTACTCAACCTCAGCCCATTACTATCACATATGAACCCAACAGAGATATACACATCCATACACAAAGCCATAGCCCACGTGAGAAGCCCAATCAACCTCACCTAGAGTCTCACGTCATACCCTCACCGCCATTATCAACAAATCCTCTAATTAAAAACTTTGAACCTCCATCATTACAAAACAATACCCACACGCAAACCACTAAACATTCTTCTTCAAATCTCAAACACAATACACATGCAGAGGCACAACACCCCAGCTTCCCTCTAAGAATGAACCTTCAACGTCCCTCTCTATTACCTTTCAGGCCACTCAATCTCCACTACCTCACACCCTTAACAATTCCACACCAACAACCACCACCTCCACCTCTGACATATCCAGTAATATAAACTTCTCAAACTTCGTACCTTTACAACCCACCATAGTCATGGCTAGAACGAGGGCTCCAGAATCATGCATTAACATTCACCATGGTTGTGAACAATCAAGAGGTGATAATTCTCCTCCAAAACCCTCTCGACCTGGCACAAATTGTCACCGAATGCATAACAGCTGCGATGACTCTTTACGGCCAGTATCAATGGACAACCACGTAGATGCCAATACTCCAACCTTGGGGGACGCCATTCACGGGGAACCCCACGGGCCAAACCTACACCAACCCATACACTCCAACATATGCAGACCTACCTTTCTACCCACCCACACATTCTCCTCTCCCTTGGATTCACGACACATTGCCACTGCCTCCCCCATATCCACTAATGTCCCCAATGAGTCCATTCGAAAGTCTAACCCTAACACCCAGCTCCATGAGCCCTCAACCACCCACCCTAGGCGACCAAGAAATCCTCACACCTCGAGAAATTGCAGCAGTTATGGAAGAGATGAGGGAAACACGAACGAAACCGGTATGGTTAGGGGGTTGCCATATCACCGTCCTAAAGAGACAGTACGAAAAAAATCATACTCAACTGCCCATCGGAGTGACGAAATGCTTGATCAAGTTACGACCAACGACGAATCCGAAAGCCATGAAGTTTCTGTGGTCATCACCCCGACAATGAGGGAGCATATGCAAACCCACAGAGAGGAGAATCAACCACTGGACACAATGGTGCAAGTTCCACAGGGCCCCCCACCACGTACTAACTCCATGAATTTTGTTATTTGGAATTGTAGGGGTGGAAAGTCTCCTGACTTTCGTAGGAATTTTCTATCTATGCTGAATTACTACAGACCACCACTAGTGGTGCTTCTTGAAACACACTTACAGAATCATACACTCTTAAGGGACGATTTTGATTTCTCAAACTTGTCCCAAGCACCAACTGAGGGACAGGCCGGAGGAATTGTCATACTTTGGAATGCTTCCATAATCTCAATCTATGAAGTTGCAGTTACCAACCAAGAAATACACTGCATGGTCCATATCTGTCACCACGACCATTCCTTTATGTTATCAACAGTTTATGCAAGTTCGATCTTAAATTATAGGAAACTACTATGGCAAAATTTAATGCATATAGCTAATAGCTATAAAGGGCCTTGGATAGTCGGAGGCGATTTCAATGAGATATTATCCTTTAATGAAAAATTTGGGGGTTGTCACTTAACAACAGTAGAGAAGACTCTTTAGGAAATTATTTAAATTACTGTAACTTAATTGATTTGGGTTATGGAGGGAGTAAGTATTCTTGGACTAATAAACGTAGACGTGGTGGACTGATTTTAGAATGGTTAGATATGATTGTTGAAAATTATGAGTGGCTACACCTATATCCTGAAGCTCAAGTCCATCATCTACCTAGGACGCACTAATACCATTGCCCGCTTATGCTGGCCATGCACATACGACCACCACCTAGAACAACTACCTTTGGATTTGAATCAATGTGGCTTACACACCAAGATTCTCAAATATTGTACACCACGTATGGCAGTCATGCCCGCACTATTTGGAAGGTGTTGAAAATTTTCAACTTGTAGCACAACTGCAGAATAGGGAAACTTTTGGTAATATTTTTAAGCAAAAAAATCAAATTAGAGCTCGATTAGTGGGTATACAAAGCTCACAAAACCACCCTACGGGTAACTTCTTACAATCATTATAACAAGACCTCATTTCCCAATTTAATCATATTTTAAACCTTGAAGAAGATTTTTGAAAACTGAAATCTCAAGTTAATTGGCTAAATGAAGGTGATGCGAATACGAGATTCTTCCATCTAACAACGCTCAAATGACGAAGACGTAATCGAATCACTACTCTTAAATATCTTAATAACAATTGGATTTATGATAATACTCAACTAAAATCCATGGTGAAAACTTACTATAAATAACTATACCACACGATCCATATTTCTTCTAAAAAAGAATACTCCGCCTCCAATTTCCATACTCTCACTGATACTTCTATCACCAGCCTTCTACAACCTATAACGGATAATGAAATCACTCAAGCCATATTTTCTTTCCATCCTCACAAATCACCGGGACTTGATGGCCTTCATCGTCTATTCTTCCAAAAGTTCTGACCCACACTAAGACACTCAAAAACAGTTTCCTTACCGGACAAATTCCCCGCGCTTTAAATCAAACTTTTATATGCATGATTCCAAAAATGCAAAGCCCATCAACACCAGCCCTCTTTCAACCCAAAAGCTTATGTAACACCATTTACAAGGTCATATCAAAAATCTTAGTCAATCGTATAAAACCATTCCTCGACTACTTAATTCATCTCTCTCAATCTGCCTTTCAAAGAAATCGTAGAGCTTCCGACAATGTTATTATAGTTCAAGAAATACTTCATAAATTTAGAACATCTAAATCGAAATGTTCCAATATGCTACTCAAAGCGATCTTCAAAAAGCATTTGACAGGTTACAATGTGATTTTATACGCAGAACTCAAATGTACTTTAAATTTCCTCAATCCATCATTAATCTGATTATGTCCTGCATATCCACTATTACTACTCCAACCACTTTCTTTACTCCCACCCGAGGCATTAGGCAAGGCAATCCATTGTCACTTACCTATTCATATTATGCATGAAACTATTTTCCAGAAGTATTAACATTGTTGTAGACCATAACCTTTGGATACCAATCACCCTACACGGGAAAGCTCCTCAAATTTCTCACATATTCTTTGCGGACGACATAATTTTAGCATCCAAAATCACTACGAACAGTTGTCATACCATTATTGACCATCTCAACTACTTTACAAATTTATCAGGCCAAAAAATAAATTTCGTTAAATCTAAAATATATTTTTCTAAAAACTGTTCCACAACTCAAAAGTCCTTTATACTGAACTCCTTTAAAATGATAGAAGGGATGCACTTTGGTAAATATTTAGGTTTTCCCCTTTTCACATCATCACCTACGAAAAGTGACTTTCAGTTCATTGTTGATAATTCTAAAAATAGACTGGCAGGCTGAAAAACAAATCATCTAACATTGGTAGGGAGAGAGAATCTCATAAAATCCACCTTCAACTCCATATCAAATCACTTGATGCAAATCATTAAAATACCTACCTATGTACTTGCTAGGCTAGAACAATACCAAAAAAAAATTGTGGGGCGCCACCTCACAGAAAAAACGTATGCACATGATTAAATGGGAAGTCATCACACCCCCTAAAAACCAGGGTGGCCTAGGTATTCAACAGCTTAAGGCCAAAACAAAGATCTTTTAGCTAGTACGACATGGAGATTACTCCATAATCCACGGGCCCAATGGGCATCCCTACTACTCTCAAAATACTCTACCACACACACACACCAAATCCCAAAACTTCTTTGATATGGAAAAATATTTCTACTGGAGGGGGAGTGTGCCAATAGGGATTAGTCTGGCAGGTCTCACGAAGAACACACATTAACTCTTGGCACGATAACTGGCTAGCTCTTACACTTAGTATCTGAAGCCTTATACAAGGCCCGTTAACAAAACAAGAGCAACACATGGTTGTCGCACATGCACTAACCATTATAGGAAACTCTAATAAAATCCTTTCCATGAGTTTGCCTACCTCAATAATCCAAACGAATATCTCAATACTATATCCCCAAGTACCCCACACACCCTGGTCGTATCATTTGACCACACCTTATCAGACCTTTTCTCGGTTAGCTCATGCTACAAAATGCTAACTCAACCGACTGAATTAGCAAATCATCACGGCTGGATATGCCAATTGAGAACATTACCAAAAATCAAAACTTTCCTATCATTGCTGAGCCACATGAGATTGCCCACACAACATTACCTACATAGACTAGGAATCCTTCCATTCAATATTTGTACGACATATCAACATGAAGTAGAGACTATCCCCCATATCTTCTTCAAATGCATCAATGCACAAAAATATTGGACTAGGAGCAAAACACCGTAGCAAACTAGCTAGATCATTTTTGAATGTAATTAATGGGTAAAAAAATCACCTTTTTGGTACAACCACCACCTTTTGTTATGGCAAGCATAGAAGCTGACAAGCTGGGACTTCAACGAACACGCCACTAAATCTTTTGTCAACCGTCTGATGAAGCTTCGTCTAGTCGGAACAACTGTAACAGTAATTTCCCAACGATGATAATGGTAATTTCCTAAGGATAGGTAGTACTAATAGTAGTAGTAATTATCCATATGTTTGTAATTCTGAAAACTTCATGCAGCACCCTGTAGTGCATCTTAATTAATAGAAGTAGTCTTTCAAACAAAAAAAGAGACCAATGATATTTAATTAATTGACAAATTATTAAAAAGGCCAAACTCATAAGTGTCCCCTAAAGTTGGCTCTCCTTTCATCTTGACACTTTTACTTCGACGTTTTCTATTTTGGCACTCAAACTCATTCTCTCGTATTCCACTTAAACACAAAATGCTCATCCGTCAAAAATATGAAGAGAGCGTAATTCACACGTGACTTATGCGATAAAGTAACAAATGGAACAAAGACATGTGACTTTTGTTACCAAATAATATCAAATGGATTTTGAGTAAAAAAAACTATTTCTAATCAGCCCTTCGTCATCTTCTCCACCCGCTGGTTCCATCATCATCTCCCCACAACCACCATAGCTCTCACCACTAAAATCTTCATTGGATTTAATAGCATAAAAATCTAGTATAACATTAAAATGAGTTTAACTCTTTAACCAAAAGAATATCTCACTACAAAGCTCTAATTAATTTGCACCCACATGATTTTGCTTGCGTAAGAGTTAACCAAAAATCAGTTTAACTCTTGATGACGTAAGGAGAATCCATCCGTCGAAGGATGGAGATTTTATGGAGTAGTTAACGGCGAATATCTGGGTCCCTATCGCTGTGAGCGACTTTGAGAGTGCAGATTGCAGAAGTGCGCTTGTGACGGACTCTATACATTGTCCCCCCATTTTTGTGACTGAGAACCTTAAGTTTTTTGAGTTCTGAAACAGGTTATTATAGTAGACCAAAAGTGGCGTTGGGGGCGTTGGTGCTAAATTGGTGGTGGAGATGGAAGGAGAAAACAAAAAAAATAAAAAAATAAAAAATAAAAAAAATTTAACTTTCCACGCGCTCAAAAGAGGTGCAAATCACGCAATATGACAAGTCTGCGCTTTGTGTTCAAGTGACACATGAAAGAATGAGTTGGAGTGCCAAATAAAAAAGGTCGATGTAAAAGTTAGCCAACTTTAGGGGCCGCTTATGGGTTTGACCTATTAAAAATTTACATGATAATTTTTAGATTGTATTAGTGGGAAATATAATAACATAAAATGTAGTTAAGTTTTTAATTGATTGTGTTCATTTTTTGAATTTTATTTGAATGATAAACTGTTTAAATTAAGTATAGTTAGTTTATTACTCCCTATATTTCAAATTAGATGAGGTACTTTCCTTTTTAGTATGCTCCAAAATAAATGACACGTTTTTAAGTTTGGAAATAATTCACCTTTAAACTCTTCTTTTTACCCATGTTACCCTTAATGGAAAAATTTTATAATCACAAAAATGTCATGGACCCATAAAGATTTTACCCCTAAAGCTTTTAAAATAACAAATTTCAAACTATAGACAATAAATTGCATCGAAAAAATTAAATCAAGATTAAAAAATATAGAAACAATCTCTATGAATCCTCTGATTCTTCTTTCCAATAGTAAATAAATTCAAGGACCTTTGAGCTAGATCTTGAATCTATATTTGTTGTCATGAACAATGATATTGAATTCAACTAGCACGAACTTTGATTTGAACTCGTACTCCTTGAATCTTGACTTGTTCTTCGTTCTTGAGCTTGAACTTGATTGCTTGAACTTGAACTTGATTGCTTGAAGCTTGAAACTTGTGGAGGAATTTGGAAAGTTTGATCCACGAGCTTTTTCTTGCTTCTTGTTATAACTTCTGATGTCTTTTCTGAGTTATGAAGACCCCTATTTATAGTTTGCGGAAGGAGAGTTGTGATAAGAACAAACTCTTTCCGACCAATCAAATTGAAGTGTGACATGACCGCATTTGATTGATCAGAACATGTCACTTACACACGTGGCGCGGTTTTATTGGCTTTTTAATTTGGCTTGACATGCCTTGTCATTTTGACACGTGACACGATCCTATTGTCTCTTCAGTTTGACTTGGCGTGCCACGTCATTTGACACGTGGCACCAAATTAGGCCTCTAGGAAGATGACATTTTGGGCCTAATGAGTTGGGCTCATCACTTTAGCCCAATTAAATGGGTTAGCCCAATGGATTGAAACTTATTTATTTAATTCATATATATTGGACTTATATAACTAATTCAATTATATTAGCCCATAATATTTATTTGGACTAATATATCTTAAATTTTAAAATATAATCCAATTTTTTTTATGAATTTAATTAAAATTTATATGCCTACAAATACCCCTAATTTAAGACTTGTCGAGGTAGACTCGTCGAAACTGAATCAGGCCTTGAAGTACATAATTAATTTAGACGTACTTCCCTTTGTTGGTAGAAAATGGTTTCATTTGCTCATTGAAGTGGACGTGCATGTTATCACCTTCTTTGCAATTGAAATTGCATTGTAATTCATGCAAGTATCCAATCATATATTTTTATTAAATATTGGGTTTTCCACCCTGTATTGGACCATACATTAATTCCACATAAGAGAAACACACATAAGTTACTTTCTTTGCAAAAATGTATAGGAATTAGAGCCTATGCACTTCGGATTAGTAATCCTACCAGCTGAACTTGTGACCTTTACTTGGCACGGAAGAAACAAATTACCGCACGTGGCTAATACCTATTTGCTTCGGTCCAAAATAAGTAATATTTTAAGTGTTTTTATACATATTAATAAATTTATCTTTTAATATTTTAGCAATGAAATTGACCATATTAACCTTTACTATTTTTTCACATAAACATTTATAACACATACTCCAACACTATTTACTCCAAGAGCAATGTAGGAAAAAAATAATTAACTCATTCTTGAAATCCCGAAAAATTACTTATTTTGAATCACAATAAAAAAACCAAAAAATTACTATTTTGTACCGAAAGGAGTAATTCTTTTATGAATCTGATAATTATCATAACTTATTTCCCACATCAGTAATAAACAGTAGCCAATTTTCATAACCTATAAAAGGCAGCATGCTCTTCTGTTATTAAGCGTCAATCCACTGTGTCTCCGAGCCACGAGAAGCACAGTGCCAAGGTAACCTCTGTTTCTTTTTTTAGTTGATTTGTTTTTGGTAGATCAAGAAAGATATGTTCTTGTTTAACGAGATAATTTATGTATGTTCTTGTTTAACGAGATAATTCATGTATGAAGAAGATAATCTTCACGACCTGAATATTGGAGAGATTATCCTCATAGCCCAATTATTGATGAGATTATTCTCAATGTGGTTCGACTATCGGAGAGATTACTCTCAATGTGGCTCGACTATCGGAGAGTTTACTCTCAAAATGACCCGACTATCGGAGAGATTACTCTCAATGTTGCTCGATTATCGGAGAGATTACTCTCGAAATGACCCAACTATCGGAGAGATTACTCTCAATGTGGCTCGACTACCGGAGAGATTACTCTCAATGACCCGACTATTGGAGAGATTACTCTCAATGTGACTCGATTACCAGAGAGATTACTCTCAATGTGCCCCGATTATCGGAGAGATTACTCTCAATGTGGCTCGACTATCGGAGAGATTACTCTCAAAATGACCCGACTATCGAAGAGATTACTCTCAATGTGGCTCGACTATCGGAGAGATTACTCTCAAAATGACCCGACTATCGAAGAGATTACTCTCAATGTGGCTCGACTATCGGAGAGATTACTCTCAAAATGGCCCGACATTTATCTTAGTCACATAATTTTCAGCTTTATGCGCTTGTAACAAAAGAGTCATATCTCGACATGGGAGAGTCCAAATAACAAACCATTTGATTTCTCAAAAATTAGACTTCAATATTTAAAACATATCCAAAACTTAGAATCAAACACCTTCAGAATCAACCCAGATAATATTTTGAAACCAACTTTAGATTCCACCACGTAAAAAAATTCATATTTGCGCAGTCTTACAAAAAGAATCATATCTTGTTGTAGAAAGGTCAGAATCACAAACCGTTTGATTTTTTGGAAACTTAACTGACAAATATATAACATATCCAAAATGAAAAATTTAATGCCTTAAGGATAGTTTCAGATAATAGTTCAAGATCAATACTAAGTTCTGACACGGCGATGATTTCAGATTTGCGCGACCTCACCAAAACTTTTGTATCTTGATGTAGGAATGTCAAAATCACAAACCGTTTGATTTTTTGGAAACTTAACTTACAAATCTATAACATATCCAGAATGCAAAATTTAATGCCTTAAGGATAATTTCAAAAATTAATACTAAGTTCTGACACGACGATGATTTCAGATTTGCGCGAATTCACCAAAACTTTTCTATCTTGATGTGGAAGCCTCGAGATCACAAGACCCTTTTAATTGCCAGAAATTGAAATTCAAGAGCTTCATTCTCACCAAATATCTCCGGTTCAAGTCTCACTGAATTTGAAACGTCGTGAAGGCTCGCCAAAAAAAAACTTGAAAGTTTGGATAACATGAAGGCATAACGAATTCTCGGACTCCAATGCACATGCTTGGAAGCCTCCTAAATATATTAATCTTTTTATTGAAGATACCAATTTACCATAGCGAATGCTCCCTTTAAATCAAATGGGATCCAAAGTTTAACAGAAGAATGGTATCTCGCTCGATTTTCAACTGTTGATTGAATGAATTACACTTCATCGTACTTCATTCGGACAACGATTGGAGGATTATGCATATTTTGAACTTATGCGACTGAACTCAAAATGAAACTCTGAGCTACCTATGTACCTCGTAGGATCAAGTCATATCGTAGTTCAGAATAGGTGAATTTTATTTATTTATTTATTTTTATGTCCTAACTTTTGCCTAGACCGCCTCTTTCAAGGTTTTCAACCTAGCAGACTCTTTTTTTTTGTAGGCCGTACACAGTTTAGACTCATGGGAGACAGGAGTGCAGGAACATGCAGTTTAGGCTCATGCGTCAAGGAACGTTGCAACTTCAAGGATAATACTTCTTCAAACACTTGCCATTGATCGGGCCGATTCTTATGCCATCTGCATCAACCAGCTTGTAAGCCCTACTTGGGAAGCTTCTTGTACGACATATGTCCCATCCCATTTTGAAGTGAACTTCCCTACAGGTTTATGGGAAGTAATAATGGGTCTTCGTATGGCAAGGACTTGATCTCCTACTTGAAAGTATCTCGGGCAAATTCTTTTATTGAAGGCGCGAGACAATGAGCTTGATAACATTCAAGACTCTGTTAAGCTTCCAACCTCTTCTCATCAAGGGACTCCAACTCTGCTAATCAAAGTCGAGCATTTTCCTCATCAGTGATCCCTTCTTGAATAGCCAGTCGTAATGAAGGTATTTGACACTCAAGTGGCAAGACTACTTCGACTCCATAAACGAGTGAATAAGGAGTCGCTTGTGTTGGCGTGCAGTGAGTAGTCCTATATGCCCATATAGCTTCTTCTATACGATCGTTCCAATCTCGTTTGGATTTGGAGACGACTTTCTTTAGCAAGTTGCATAGAGTATTGTTTAATGCCTCAACTAGACCATTGGCGGCAGCGTTGTACATCGAAGAGTTACGTTGCTTGAAGCCAAAGAGATCACAAATCTTGTTCATCAACCTATTATCGAATGGCCTTCCATTATCTGTTATTACGTAACGAGGAATGCCAAAGCGACAGATTATATTTACTCGGATGAAACTTGCAACATTTTCCTTCTTTACCTCCTTAAGAGCAACATCTTCAGCCCATTTTGAGAAGTATCCAATTGCAGCCAAGATGTATAGGTGCCCACCAGAGGACTTTGGCAATGTTCCAACAACATCCAATCCCCAAGCGTCAAACGACCAGGATGCAACAGTCGGGTGCAACACTTCAGGAGGTTGATGAGTAAAATTCGCATGGAATTGACAAACCTTGCATTTTCGAGCGTAGTCCAAGAAATCTTTTACCATCGTCGGCCAATAATATCCCATCCTTTTTATATGGAAGTGGAGCTTTGGGCTAGAATAGTGTGACCCACCTACCCGAGAATGTGCCTCTTGCAAAGCTTGGAGTGCTTCTTCTTCCCCTAAGCATCGCAAGAGTACTCCCTCGAACGACCTTCTGTATAGAGTATCTTTGTAGTAAGGAAGCGAGGTGCACGACGACAGATTTCAGTCCTTCTCCTCGGATTTTCTAGAAGTATCCCATAGCATAAGTAGTTGATAATGGGTTGTTGCCATTCTTCTTTCTCAACTTCAGAAACAACAACAAGATGCTTGAGTTCATTTTCTTCACCTTCAGCCTCATTTGGCGGCGGTACTACCCATTTTTTGGCAGACAGTAACTTGCGCTTGATCAAGCAGGGATAATGGTGAAGCTAGGGCAGCTAAAGCATTAACCTTCTTATTTTCTTTCCTTTTCACATGCTGAATAGTCACATCACCGAGCCACCCCATTAAATTTTTTGCATAATCATGATATGGGCGTAGTTCAGGCTTCTTGACCTCGTAACTACCTAAAAGCTGATTGACCACTAACTGAGAGCCACCAAAGACTTGCAATTGCAACCGCCTCATTTCGAAAGCCATTTCAAGAAGTATTAGTGCTTGATACTCAACAACATTGTTAGAGTAGAGTTGCGTCAACGTAAAAGAGTAGGGAAAAACTTCACCTTGAGAAGTGAAAAATACTACACCAGCACCAGCTCCCCTGCGATGTGCAACACCATCAAAGTACATCTTCCATGGAGGATGAACTTCAATGACCATTGCGTCCTCATCAGGTAGTTCGTCAGTTAGCTCCCAATCATCAAGTATAGGGTGATCTACCAAAAAGTCCGCTAACGTTTGTCCTTTTATAGCCTTTTGAGGGATGTATATGATTTCAAATTGTTGAAAATAGAGGTAACACCTTGCTAGTCGATCACTACGGACATGTTTTGTCATCAAGAACTTGATGGGATTTTCTCTAGAAACAAGACGAACAACATGATCTTTAAAGTAGTGCTTCAACTTTTGAATTGAGAAAACTAGCGTCAGACACAGCTTTTCAATTGGCGAATAATTCATCTCGTTTGGTTTCATCATCCTTCTCAAGTAGTAAAGATAGTTTTCTTTCCCCTCACTATTTTCTTGGGCCAACAACGCTTCAACAGACCTTTCTTGTGCCGAAATATATAGTATCAACGGCTTTCCAAGTATAGAGGCTGCTAAAACCGGAGGCTTCATCAAGTAGGATTCAATGCTCTCGAAGGCATTGCTACATGCTTGGTCCCATTTGAAAGGGACACCTTTCTTCATAAGCCGACTGAATGGTTGGAACCTCCCATCTAGGTTTGAGATGAATCTCTTAAGGTATGCCAACTTTCCTTGCATACTTTTCAATTCGTGAATATCTCGAGGCTCAGGCATTGTCAAGATTGCATCTACTTTGGCTTGATCAATTTCAATCCCTCGAAGTCAGACAATGAAACCAAGGAACTTCCCGGAAGTAACTCCAAAGGCGCATTTCAATGGGTTCATCCTAAGTTGGTACCTCCGGAGCAACTTAAACACCATTCTCAAGTCTTTCAAGTGGTCTCCCCTCTTTCTCGATTTTACCACCAAGTGGTCCACGTAGCATTCGACATTTTTGTGGAGAAGATCGTCAAAAATATTCTGCATAGCCCTTTGATAAGTAGCACCAGCATTCTTCAAGCCAAAAAAATTACCATATAGCAATAAATACCCTTGGAGGGTGCGGAACGCAGTAAGCTCTTCATCTTTTGGTGTCATGCGAATTTGGTTATAGCTTGACGAACCATCCATAAACGACATTGCCTCATACCCAGTAATAGCATCGATCATCAGCTCTGGAATAGGAAACGGGAATTCATCTTTCGGGCACGTGTTGTAGAGATCCCTAAAGTCAACACACACTCGAATCTGGCCATTTTTCTTCCTTACAGGGACAATACTTGAAACCCATGTTGGGTATTTGACTTCATGAATAATGTCAGCTTCGATGAGTTTGTTAACTTCGGTTTTAATCAATGGAACCAAGTCCGGCCTAAAGCGCCTTTGGGCTTGTTTAACAGGGTGAGCACCATTCTTGACGGCAAGGTGATGGACGGCTACCTTCGGGTCCAAGCCAAGCATCTCTTTGTAGCTCCAAGCAAAGACATCCATGTACTCCTTGAGTAACTCAATATAAGTGCTTTCTTCATCAACTTCTAATAAAGCACTTAGGTAGGTGGGTCTTGGTTCCTCATTGGTGCCAAGGTTAACTTCTTTTAAGTAGGGGTGGACATAGGTCGGTTCAGTTCAGTTATGAATATTATCGGTTGTCGGTTTAAAAATATGATAAACCAATAACCAAATCGATAAGATACTAGTTATCGGTTATCGGGTAATCATTTATCGATCATTATCCGTTCGGTTATCAGTTTACCCGATAAGATAACTCAATCTAGAGTTAAGAAAAAATGAGAAGACAATTCACTCAAGTTAAGCAAAAAAGAGAAGAGTTCACATATAGTATACTACTCAATTTTGCGTTCTAGTCACAACTAATATTTGAAGCATGTTTCATTTTGACAAATTTATGACCTGTGCAATCTCAAAAATTGATACTACAACTCCACAAGCATTCCATCTTCAATTCACTGGAAATATTAGTTAACTGGAACATAAATGACAACTTTTTGGTTTTCTGCCAAACCATAATCAAGAGATCAATGTTATTTTCCAGAGTCCAATTGTAGCAAGAGCAACAAGAGTACTACTAATCAACAATTGTCCAAACACAACTGAAATAGTGTTAATTCTTTAACAACAGTTGTCCAAATCCATTAATAACAATACAAAGTAGTAGCAATTTCACCTTAAAATTAACAAGTAAAAACATAGTACTAAAACATGAGCACAAAATAAAGAATCGAAAACAATCAAAAATCCTATATTTTTATTATTGAACTATACTTTAAAACCCAAAAGAAAGGAACGGAATTTGTTCTTAACAAAGGAGTAATTTTGGAATACAAACTTACGCTAAGATTCTAAGAATGTGATTGTAATTTGAATTTTGAAGAAGAACTGTTCAAGAATTGAATCAGAGTCTGAAGAGTGAACTGGAAACTTCAATCTTGAATACGGCTAGGAAAATTGGGAGAAAAAAGAGAGTGAAGCCCTAGATGTATTTATATACTTAAGGGTAAAATCCTAATTTTATTAAATCTTATTGGGTTATCGGTTAACCCGTTAAGAAATTGGGCAAATCGTGGCCCGAACCGAGAACCCAATAGTAAAAAAATACAGAATCGTTAACCCAATAACCCGATATCGATACCCCAACAAGCTTTTTTCGGTTCGGGCTATCGGCTATACCCGATATATTCCCAGCCCTACTTTTAAGGCATAAACTATAATTTTCACTCCTTCTTCAAGTTCAGGTGGAGCGTCTTCCACATCTTCATCTTCTTAAGAGTCCCTATCGTTGAAGGATATGTGATAACACGGAGAAACATCGTCCAATTTCTCGTCATTCTCCATAATAGATAAAACACCATGCTCGCTTTGTGCAGTAACATGATACGAAGAACTCACACTTTCTTCGTCTTCATCACGTTTTTTAGTGTAGACCACAGTGTATGGCTTCACCTTCAGTACTTCATCACACAAAACCATGAATTTTGTTTGTCGCTTCATTCTAGAAGGAACCAAACTTTGGAAATATTTAGAGATCTTCTGAATTTTGGGCGAAGTGAGTGTTCTTATATTTCGATAAAATCTCTGGATTTTATTCCCCTTCTTTAATGGACCCAATCTCTCAAATATAGAAGTTCTCAAAGTTTATTTTCCAAGTCGATCAAAGACGGAAGGACTTTTAGAAGCGGTAGATTTGTCTTCTATAGTGATATAATTGCTACTCACCCTTCTTATTGAGATGCGCATAGGTGACGGTTGCTTGTATCCCAAACCTTCACGTGGCTGCCTTGTTGCATCTTCTGATGGGAGCTTCCCTAACTTTGACGGCTCATTGGGATTGTATCCAACTTTTGCAAATATCTTGTAAGCGTTAGGGTAAAAACCTTCATCTGTTCGCTTTGTAGGGAGTGTCACATTCTGCAAACTATTTTGGGCTACATACCCTGCAAGCGGATTTGAGTACAACTTTACTGCCTCAATTCATTTTACCGAAAGAGTTAACTCCTTTAGCGTGTTAATTTGGAGATTAGATGACTCTCCCTCGTCTTTCTTCCATTTAAGGACATATTGGAGCGCGAGACTTACTTTCTTTCCATAAGACGCAATATCCCCTCTATGAGATTTATTCGTGTTGGCGTGTACCTCCTCAGTAAAAGCTTTGGCTTTACCAATAGTCACCTCAGCTCTTTTAGTTATGGGCTCGTCATTCTTGCTTTTCATGCCATCATCAACTTTTAGCTCCTTCACAATGCTGTTTTTCAAGTAGAACTTTGCATCGGCGAAGTGTGACTCTACCTCCGTGAATGGCTCATCATCAGCAACTATCTTCTTCTCGACTTCACCCTCGTAGTATTTTAAACATTGATGGTAGTTAGATGGAACTACTTTAGTCTCATGTATCCAAGGCCTTCCAAGCAAGACATTATATGAAGTTTTCGCATCGATAACATGCAACCATGCACTTGATTGCATATCTTCAATATTGATTCCTAGCCTAATCGCGCCTATGGCTCTTTTCCCCCTTAGTTGAATCCTTGGATCATCTCATGACTTTATGAGATTTCGTTCATGGGAATACCAAGTTCTTTCACAGTGCAAATTGGCAAATGTTCACTGAGGATCCTCCATCAACCAAAATTTGATTTACCCTTTCATCACGCATATAGCCAACCAAGTACAATGGGTGGTTATGAGGAATTCCACCTAGCAGAAGATCGCCATTTGTGAACGTGACTTTTTCCTCACAAGCATTAACTTCTTGAGGAGTGGACTCGATAAGCTTTTCCGAAGATGGTGCCAATGGTAGGTCATCACTTTTTTCTTTCCCTTCGTCAGTATGGAAACAAGAGGCATCGATACCCCCATGGGAAATCTTCGTGCGGAACCAACTTGGTAAAAACTCCTTCAAGGTCACTGGATGTCGTGGCTTTTGAGGGTGGTGCACCTCCACTTTTGCTTTCTTTAAGTGCGTTACTGGATTCCATTTCCTTTGTCTTTTTACCATCATTTTTCTTATTGGTTGTTCTACTGATTCTTTTCGTGGGATCCTTCTGTGGTGCCTACGACGAGTCACCAACGTCCAACCTTCATCATCATCAGGTTGATTGACTTCAGCTTTGTCGTTCTCCAGTAATTCTTCATCTTTACTTTCTTTAAAACCACATAATTCATTCGAACTGAATGAGCCAAAGGTGATAGAGACTTGGTTTTGCGCTTGCTTTCTCATTTTCAAGAACGATCCTTTTTTTGGGAGCCAAGTCCATAATTTTGTCCTTGAAGACAAAGCACTTCTCCATAGTGGCTCACAAATCGATGGTATTTGCAGTAATTTGGGTCATTTGTTTTCCCAACTTCAATTGGTCGTTTCATCTCTAGAAGCTCAATGAGATTTAACTCGAGGAGTTCTTTAAAAATAGATGGCACATCAGAATCCAGAAATGGGTACTCCTTCTCTTGCATTTCTTTTAGGGTCAAATTTCCACTTGGCTTATCTTGAAATGAAGTGGATTTCATACTTTATTTCTTGCGCACCTTCGTCGTGAACTTCACACGTGATGTGTTGACATTCATAGCTTCTTTATTTTCAGATCTTGGTAAAAACTTGCTCCATTTTCTGACTTCTTGCTTGTCCTTCCCTTTGCGAGGTTCATAGATGAGCAACCTTTCATTTCCAACGGAGGCCATGCTCAATTCCATGTCATGGGCACGAGTTTCAATTTCTTCAAATGTGCTAGGCTTGATACCTTACAAGATGTAGTGCAATATCCAATGCATACCTTGGATGCATATCTCTATGCCAGAAGCTTAACCAAGCCTGTCTTTACAGTTGAGGCTTGCATTTCTCCAACGATTGATAAAGTCGATAATTGGTTCACCTTTCCGTTGACGAGTATTTGTGAGTTCCACCATGCTCACAGTGCTCTTTGTGCTATAAACGCGATTGAGGAACTCCTGCTCTAATTGATCCCGACTACCAATAGATCCCGCCTCGAGGTCTGTATACCAATCAAAAGCATTTCCTTTTAGTGAGCGGACAAACTTTTTGACGAGGTAATATCCATAAGTCCCAGCATTGTTTCATGTCTCAACAAAAGTGCGCTACATGTTGCTTTGGATTGCCTTTACCATCAAACTGTTGAAACTTTGGAGGTTGATAGCCATCATGCATCTTCAACATACCGATCCTTGCTGTGTACGGCTTTGCGTATGTAAGGGAAGACTTGGTAGCAACTTCGTACTTGCTTTTAATAGTTCTTTACATGAACTCCTTTAGTTGATCGATTGGAATCATCCCTTCAAATGAGACAGATATAGCCTTATCAGATGCAATTTGTGTTGGGGGAGAATTACTCTCTGGAACCTTTGGGAGTTTTCCAGGTGCATGGATGGATTCTTCTTCCATCAAGATTCCCACCCTATCTGTTAGCTTGTCAATTCTAGCATCTTGATTTTGCATGCACTTGGTCAAGCCAGCGATTGCTTCCGTCAAGTTTTCCAATTGCTCCTCCATATATGAAGTGTTTGTCACCATGGCTTGCATGATTGTTGTCACGACCCAAAATCCTATAAAAGGTCGAGATGGCGCCACACACCATTGCCAGGCAAGCCAACACTAAATAGTAAATTAAATTCTCATTTTAGTGCTTCTGAAAACATAAATTTCCTTCAATTTAACTAGTAATAAATAGACTTTAAGGAATAATATTAACGTTTTCAAATTTTAGTACTAAACATCCCATAATCATACCAGAACCCGGTGTCACAAGCGCATGAGTTTTAACTAGGAAGTAAAATAAAATACAACAACTGTCCAGAATATAAGTTTGGACAAAAAGGGGATACAAGTACTCAGAAGGAGACTCTGCTGGCTGCGGATCGTCTCAAAGATGCAGCTCACCTAAGTCTCCGTATCAACCACGCCGATGTGCCCACAAGGCCACAATCCATACATGTACGTGTACATCAAAATGTACAGCAAGTGTAGTATGAGTACAAAAAAACAACGTGTACCCAGTAAGTATCCTATCTAATCTCGAAGAGATAGTGATGAGAGTTCGACTTCGACACTTACTAGTGGTCAAATTAATATAATTAAATGTGATGTTAAGCATGAATGTCATGATTAAATAATAGATAACAACGGGAAGTGACAACTTCTTTCATAATTATAATTTCAGTTTCCGTCATTTCAGTTAACAACTTATATCTCAAGGCATTTAAGCAGTTCAAATCACAAAAAGTACCAAGAAAATAGCATGCGCAAATAATGACGAGGTCGTACAACCCGATCCAACAAAATAATAAAATGTATCAATGTCGGAGGGTCGAACGGAGCAACCCATAGATGCATCTATTACCCCGCTCGCGAATCATACGTGTGACGCGATCAAATATAAATAATAGAGTTACCCCGCTCGTGAATCATACATGCGACGCAGGTACTCATAGATACACACATTCAAACAGTCAATCCAGACTTCATCATGAAAATAATTACCCAAGGAAATAACAATTTCTCTTTTAATGGTCAAGAAGATGGTGTTTAATCTTTTTAGAAATTTATTTGCCAAGTTCGATATGATTTAAGCATTTTAAATTTATCAGTAAAATTACAAGTACGACAAGTAAAGCATGCTTTTGGGTCCTAGACTACCCGGACATAAGCGTAATAGTAGCTACGCACAGACTCTTGTCACCTCGTCCGTACGTATCCCCCACAAATAGTAGCACATTATTAATTATTTTACCTATGGGGACAATTACCTCTTACAAAGTTAGAAGGGAGACTTACCTCGCTCCAAAGTTCCATAACCGGCTTCCAAGCCCTTCCAACAACAACAACAACGAACCCTGTTTGATACCAACATGTGGGGTCTGGGGAGGGTAGTTTGTACGCAGACCTTACCCCTACCTAATGCAGGTAGAGAGGTTGTTTCCAATAGACCCTCGGCTCAGGAAGGGCAAGAAGAAGAAGAGGGAAGCAAGGAAGGAAGAGAGATGAAAAAAAGGGACAGATAAAGGATAAATAGTATCAAATAATAGCAACATGGTAGCCGACAAAAACCACATAACATAATAAAAATCTAAGAATATGAAGAGAAATGCATGCTACTAAGCCTATCGTTGAACCCTATAAACTACCTACTAACCTTCTACCTTAATACTCGACCTCCACACCCTCCTATCAAGTGTCATATCCTCAGTGAGCTGAAACAACGCCATGTCCTGCTTAATCACTTCTCCCCAGTAATTCTTAGGCCTAGCTCGACCCCTATTCAAACCCTCCATGGCCAACCTATCACACCTCCTAACAGGGGCATCAATGTTTCTTCTCCTAACATGTCCGAACCATCTCAGCCGCGACTCCCGCATCTTTTCCTCCAAGGAGGCTACTCCCACTCTGTCTCAGATAGATTCATTCTTAATCCTATCTCGCCTGGTACACCCACACATCCATCTCAACATCCTCATCTTTTCTACTCTCATCTTCTGCACGTGGGAGTTCTTGACTGGCCAACACTCAGCCCCATACAGCATAGCGGGTCAAACTACCACTCGATAAAACTTACCCTTAACCCATAACATCACGAACTCAAATATATAATTTATTCTTAATTCCATGCCTAAATTCGTGGTCAATATCCAAAAATACCAAGTTTTTAGATTTTCTACCAAAACCCAAAATTTTCACTAATTTTCCATGATATTCCATGTTAAAATCTATATATAATCCAAGTATTTAACTTGCAATATGTGGGAATCACTTACCTTGACATAGATGATGAAGATGGAGCTCCAAAATCTAGGTCGTCTCCAATGGAGGAAATGAGACGAAATTAGCCAAACCCATTTTTTGCAAACTTATACACTGCCAGGCAACTCTTCTTCGCGTTTGCGGGCCTCCCTTTGCGTTCGCAAAGAACAAAAATTCTAGAAAAGCCATTCCAAACTCTTCTCAAACAGCCTCTAGTATAATAATGGTCATAACTTTTTGCACAAAACTCCAAATGACAAATGGTTTAATGTTATGAAAACTAGACTAAAAAATATACAAATTTCATGTTTTTGTCATCTCCCAATTCCTTATAGATTTTGAGATATAAGCTGCCAAAGTCAGCCCTGTGCAACACAAATTTCTTCTTCATCTTCCCGGACAGGTTGTAGTGTACCGGCCATACCTCTTTGTTGACAAATCCAAATGCTAAATGGTTTGCTTTTATGAAAACTAGACACAAAGAGCTAAAACTTTTGTTTTTACATCATCTCAAAATTCCTTATAGATTGTGAGATATGAGCCTCCGAAGTTAAACCTGCGCAACATATATTTTCTTCTTCGCGAACGCGAGAGTATCCTCGTGAACGCGAAGAACAACACCAGACACCAGCATCAGCTATTGCAAAATAGCCCAAAATGATCCGAAACCACCCTAAAACACACCCGAGGCCCCCGTCCAATCACACCAACCTATCCCAAAACATGACAAAAACTTGCTCGAGACCTCAAACCACATCAAACAACATCAAAATCATGAATCGCACCCTAATTCAAGCTCAATGAACTTTAGAATTTCAAACTTCTACATTCGATGTCGAAACCTATCAAATCACGTCCGATTGGACTCAAATTTTGTACACAAGTCACATACGACATTACAAACCTACTCCAACTTGCGGAATCAGAATCCGACCTCGATATCAAAAAGTCCACTTCCGGTCCAACTTCTCAAAAACCTTCAAATTCCTCTTTGACAAATGACTTCGAAATGACCCACGAACCTCCAAATCTACATCTGGGTGCGCTCCCAATACTAGAATCACCATACAGAGCTATTCCCAGACTCGGAATTTCAAACAGACATCAATAACATTAAAATGCACTTCAACCCAAGTTTAGGATTTTTTTCCAAAATTCCAACTTACACAATAGATGCCGAAATGCTCCCGGGTCATCCAAAACCCGATCCAAACATACGGCCAAGTCCGAAATCATCATACAAACCTGCTAGAACCTTCAAATCCCGATTCTGAGGTCCTTTACTCAAAAACCCAACTTTAGTCAATTCTTCCAACTTAAAGCTTCCGAAACGAGAATTCTCTTTCCAAATCAACTCCAAAACTCCCAGAATTCAATTCAGACCACGCGTACAAGTCATAATACCTTAAGTGAAGCTGCTCATGGTCTCAAACCGCTGAAGAACGCGCTAGAGCTCAAAACGACCGGCCGGATCGTTACATTCTCTCCCACTTAAACCTACGTTCGTCCTCGAACATGTTAAGGACTGCACTGGAGTAGTCTGGAATTACTGTTTAATACCCCGTGCACCTACCCGTGCTACCACAACTCAGTTGAGCACATTAGTTTGATCAAATCTAAAGATATTCTCTTTTATTTAGGCAAATAAGCCTTAGAGCCCAGTTCCGACATCCAAAATTCTCTGCTAGGCCTGCTTCCAACATACGAACGCCGTATCAATCACCACACGATGTACCATAACATGACTGCATACCTTTGCTGAATTCACACCATGCACCACATCATTCACAGTCCCATAATAACACTCTCTGATCATAATAGCCGACATTCCCCGAATTTGATGTTCACAATGCCCCCATGACATATATATAGGTCATGCCCTAACTCTTACTATACCGCCACGACGGAAAAGGTGTGTAGAAATTCATAACCAACTGCCGAGTCAAAAAATCGTTGAGTCTATACTTCTGCCAAGAGCCAGCACCTCATTCCGAATCAAATAATGGATTTTGCTCTTTAATACACTTCATATAATCTGATTGCACCGATCCTAGATCCAATAATCCTGTCTCACCCAGTACGAACTGCTCAGGAAGTAAGCCACCCCAAGCATGACCAAAAGTCTCATATAATGCCACAATGTGCCAATAAGCCATAACTCGAACGTGATATATAATGAAAATGAACTCTGGAAGGGACTACTCAACCCACGCAACTAATATGAACTTTCCTCAGAAAATGGGAAACAAAACACACAAAAATAGAATATAGAAAACCGTACTCAACATCACACTGTTGCGGCGTGCAACCCGATCCAAATAACATACCCGTTGCGGTGTGCCACCCGATCCACACAAAAAAATCACATAAGGAGATACACATCAAGTTAAATTGCTCACTACTACAAAATACTGAATATTGGTCACAAGCAACGCTAAATGCACAATACCATACCTAGGGAGACCTATAGCGCCATAAGCTACAAAACTCAAGCACAACCCAGGTGCGATATATGATCTGAATCTCACGAGCCATCCTGCTCACATAACACCATCGCTACGCGGAATCTCAACACATAAGAAAATTATCAAGTCGTTTCACAACTCACACGACACAATATAGTATTACATGAAATAGGTGACAACGAAACGACATCCAACGTCTGAATACTCCTCCATGAGAAGCGCTATACTAAAATGAACACATCTGGCCTGATATAGAGCCCATATTCATATTTAAATCCATCCACAGACCTCAAGCCAACTTCGATCGCACCGTACAAGGCTAATAACCTTTCACGGGTCCCTAATAACCACTTTTTTCCCAAAACACACAAGAACAACCATCATAACCGGAGAAAACCCCACAGTCCACAACCCAACAAGTTGAATGCCCTTCAGGCATAAATTCTCAAATTAACGATATCACCACAATCTTCATACTTGGTTTAAATCTTCAATCAATCAAGTGACTACATGTCACACTTATACCATCTTCCCGTGAGTCACGCTCCCACGACCTTCTGTACCAGGTAACAAGTCTATACATTCATACCACCAGCCGCACTAAGATTGTAAGGCAAATCAAGAATCTGTAACCAAGATGCAAAGCCTCTTACACAACACTGATCTCAGGTGACGTTGAACACGATACCATCTTACTCTAAACATTCAAATTCCTTCCTTGCTCATCTGAGCTTGTGGCATCTGTGCCATCACCGAACCGCAACCTTGATCCTCACTTCCAAATTTCCTACCGCTTACTGCACCTAACATGCCAATATGTGATATCACAAGAATTTCATCATAACTCCTGGACCACTAATAGGGCAAACACTTTATCATATAAAATCTTCTTACTTAACTCGTTCCAAAAGAGTTGTAGCGACACGCGAGTGAATCCTCATATCTGTAGAACATGCAAATTCTCAAGTAGTGGTCTAAACCACCATAATCCTTCTGGGATTCTCTTACACATAACATGCCATAATACTTGAATACATCCAATAAAAATCAATTACGGCAGCCTTCAAGCCTTGCACGTACCGCCACAAGGCACGCGTGTAACTCATCATGCTGAAGGAACTGATTATTGCCACCATCATGTCAATCCAACCATTGATAACTGATCCGACTTCTTCTAATTTACTCTAGACTTGCCTTAGGAATAATAATAGCTTCATTCAAAACATCGCAAACCCAAATCCGCACTCATCCTGAGTGACCTTATATCACGAGACCATGTTGTCTCAAATCCCGCGAACCATCTCATACCCTCATAGCGCACATATTCACATCCTCAAGTGGTACACCCATTCTGAAAATTCCCCTACGAATCCGAATTCATTTTCCCTCATTCCTCTGAATGTTACACTACAAGTCAAAGATAGAACATTCCGAGCCTCCTATCACTGTCTGCTGCAAAAGTTCGATTCTTAACCATACCGCGAGCTTGAAATCCTTAAGCACCACATTTTTAACCTTTTAATTTACTAGAACCGTTGTTGAGAGTCACCCACTCTGGCTTGGTCCCGAATATAATCAACTCCAAGTCTCGCTTCCCTTGTAAATCACCTCTGTACGAAGCATAAATCTCGAATCTTCCCAAAGCCCGAACATGAGTCAATAAGGCCAACTATAACACACCTTTATCAATCCCTTTGCTCAAATTACCACTAATGTTCTTTTTTTTTTGCCTTAGTTGTATAACTCACCAATACGCCAATAACCCGAAACCTCACAAGTAGATAACCATGCAACCCAATAGTAGGCGATGAGACTCTCCCACTTAGCTTGAAGCGATTATTACACAACTCTGGAACCCACTAGGATAGCTTGAAGCGATTATTACATAACTCTGGAACCCACCAGGATGCTTTCTTCATTGTTGACATGATCTTGCACAACCAACCTGCCAAATTCCTCGTAATCTTTCTGTTAGCATTTCACGAACACTCTGAATCTCTAGAAACATTGACATATTCGACCTCTTACTGGATAGCCAGTGGTCTCCTTTGTAAAAAAAACTTCTCCAACCACGCGACCGCTGACCTGCTCACAGAAGATAACCCACTTGTGGAAATTACATGCCGATATCTTCCAATGTTGCTGCACGAGGTACAATCACTACGACATCAATAACCCATCCTGATCCCCTTCTCATTCACCAACCAAACCAGTCCATTCACTCCTTATGGACATCAACTAAATTTGCGACAATATCTTCCAATTCAAAGTCATATTGCATCCTTCTTCATACCTAGCAACTCCTTCCTGTTGTATCCAATCTCTTGCCATACAATAGCCAACATTTCAAATTAAGCTCTTGGACCCAATCACCGTCCACTAAAATTCCCAAATCATCCCAAACTTCCCTCAAAGTGTGTAGTCATCCTACCACAGAACCCATATGCTACGCTGCCACTCTCCCACTTTGGTCAAACTCACTCATTTAAGCAACTACTCGACTTTTGCTTCTTACACCTAGCTTTTTAGAAATTTAACCACCGCCTGACACTTCCCACATGCCCTTCCTCATCTTTTGCTGCCCAGTTGTTGCCTTAGATCAATATCTATCTCTGTAGCCTTGAACCGATGGATTGCTACTAACTTCAACCCCTTCCAAAGATCCTCCTTCTCGAGTTGTCAGCATTATAAATACCCATTCAATCTTGTACCACCGCACCCCGCGATCTCTGACAGCCGCTTCTCCAATACTATCTCACAATATCCTACCCCAAAGGCGAATTGTAGAAGATCATAACACCGGCGAACTTAACACATTCAATCGAGGACGACGACACCACGTCGCATATGAAAATTCCACCACACTTGAAAACACCAAGTCTCGTTACTCTATCAATCCAAACCTGAACATTTATAGTCCAATTGCCTTTCCTCCGCCGAAAATAAAATACTGAATCTCGGAATCACGCTCTGAGCATACCTACTTTCAAGCCATTCAATGCCCGACATATGGACAAACATCCTACCATCACATCAATATCGTGCGATAACCAATCATGAGCATCATAGCAATATGCGCATATCCTCAAAGCTCTCAGAAGTGCAGCTACCAAGTTGAAATGACAGAATATCGTTCTGCAAGGCTAAGACAATAGCCCTAACCAACTATGCAGGGAGTAGCATCCAACACCATATCTGCAGTACCATTACAATTCCTCAAATTCCCCATTTATAGCAAGCGCTTCGCGTAAGATTGAATATGAAAGAAACATAGGCATAAGCCTCAAAGGAATCAAATCGCACGATGAGAAATCAACAAGGGAAGTACTCCTAATAGCCCTGTAGCCTCTCGAAGATAAGTACAGACGTCTCCGTACCGATCCACAAGACTCTACTAGACTTGCTCATGACTCGTGAGACCTAAGGGAACCTAGTGCACTAATACCATGTTGTTACGACCCAAAATCCTATCAAAGGTCGAGATGGCGCCAGACACCACTGCCAGGCAAGCCAACACTAAATAGTAAATTAAATTCTCATTTTAGTGCTTCTGAAAACATAAATTTCCTTCAATTTAACTAGTAATAAACAAACTTTAAGGAATAATATTAACCTTTTCAAATTTCAGTACTAAACATCCCATAATCATCCCAGAACCCGGTGTCACAAGAGATTTTACTAGGAAGTAAAATAAAATACAACAATTGTCTAGAATATAAGTTTTGACAAAAAAGGGGATACAAGTACTCAAAAGGAGACCCTGCTGGCTGCGAATCGTCTCAAATTATAATTTCAGTTTCCATCATTTCAGTTAACAACTTATATCTCAAGGCATTTGAGTAGTTCAAATCACAAAAAGTACCAAGCAAATAACATGCACAAATAATGCCGAGAACGTATGGCCCGATCCAACAAAATATAAAATGTGCACTGCCGGAGGGTCGAACGACGCGAACTATAGATGCATCTATTACCCCGATCGTGAATCATACGTGCGAGGAGGTCAAATATAAATAATAGAGTTACCTAGCTCGCGAATCATACATGCGACGCAGGTACTCATAGATACACACATTCAAACAGTCAATCCAGACTTCATCAGGAAGACAATTACCCAAGAAAATGACAATTTCTCATTTAATGGTCAAGAAGATGGTGTTTAATCTTTTAAAAAATTCATTTTCCAAGTTCGATATTATTTAAGTATTTTAAATTTATCAGTAAAATTACAAGTACGACAAGTAAAGCATACTTTTGGGTCTTAGACTACCCGGACATAAGCATAATAGTAGCTACGCACGGACTCTCGTCACCTCGTGTGTATGTAGCCCCCACAAATAGTAGCACGTAATTAATTATTTCACCTATGGGGACAATTCCCTCTTACAAGGTTAGAAAGGAGATTTACCTCGCTTCGAAGTTCCATAATCGGCTTCCAAGCACTTCCGATGAGTCAAATTGATGCACAACGCCCCAAAACTAGCCAATAATTACGCAAACCCATTAATATATTCTCAAATACCCACTAGAATCCAATTTATAACAATTCCTAACCCCGATCGAAAAGTTGGCAAAAATCGCCCTCGGGCCCACGTGCCCGAATTCTGATTTTTTTTGAAGATAAACATTACCCATAACATCAGGAACTCAGATATATAATTTATTCTTAATTCCATGCCTAGATTCGTGGTCAATATCCAAAAATACCAAGTTTTTAGATTTTCTACCAAAACCCCAAATTTTCACTAATTTTTCATGAATTTCCATGTTAAAATCTATATATAATCCAAGTATTTAACTTGCAATAGGTGGGAATCACTTACCTTGGCATAGATGATGAAAGTGGATCTCCAAAATCGCCCCTAGGTCGTCTCCCATGGAGGAAATGAGATGAAATGAGCCAAACCCATTTTTTGCAAACTTATACACTGCTAGGCAACTCTTCTTCGCGTTCGCGAAGAACCCGCGAACGCGAAGAACAAAAATTCCGGAAAAGCCATTCCAAACTCTTCTCATACAGACTCTTGTATAATGGTCATAACGTTTTGCACAAAACTCCAAATGACAAATGGTTTAATGTAATGAAAACTAGACTCCAAATTCTACAACTTTCATGTTTTGTTCATCTCCCAATTCCTTATAGATTTCGAGATATAAGCTTCCAAAGTCAGCCCTATGCAACAAAAATATTTTCTTCATCTTCCCAGATAGGTTGTAGTGTACCAGACATAAATCTTTGTACACAAATCAAAATGCTAAATGGTTTATTTTTTTTGAAAACTAGACACAAAAGGCTACAACTTCATTTTTACATTATCTCAAAATTCCTTATGGATTGTGAGATGTGAGCCTCCGAAGTTAGACCTGCGCAACAGAAATTTTCTTCTTCGCGAACGCGAAGAACAAAGTCCCCTGAAGCTAAATCCTTCTTCGCGAACGCGAAGAACAACACCAGACACCAGCATCAGCTATTGCAAAACAACCCGAAATGATCCGAAACCACCCCTAAACACAACCGAGGCCCTAGGAGTCCCATCCAATCACACCAACCTGTCCTAAAACATGACACAAACTTGCTCGAGGCCTTAAATCACATCAAATAATATCGAAATCATGAATCGCGCCCCAATTCAAGATCAATGAACTTTAGAACTTCAAACTTTTACATTCAATGTCGAAACCTATCAAATCACGTACGATTGACCTCAAATTTTGCACACAAGTCACATTCGACATTATGGACCTACTCCAACTTCCGGAATCGGAACCCGACCCCGATATCAAAAAGTCCACTTCCAGTCCAACTTCTCAAAAACCGTCAAATTCCTAACTTTGACAAACGACTCCGAAATGACTCACGAACCTCCAAATCCACATCCAGTCGCGCTCCCAGTACCAGAATCACCATACGGAGCTATTCCCAAACTCGGAATCCCAAACAGACATAGATAACATTGAAATGCACTTCAACCCAATTTTATGAATTTCTTCCAAAATGCCAACTTCCACAATAGACGCCGAAATGCTCCCGGGTCATCCAAAACCCGATCCGAACATACGGCCAAGTCCTAAATCATCATACGAACTTGCTGGAATCTTCAAATCCTGATTTCGAGATCATTTACTCAAAAATCCAACCTTAGTCAATTCTTCCAACTTAAAGCTTCCGAAACGAGAATTCTCTTTCCAAATCAACTCCAAAACTTCTGAAATTCAATTCCGACCATGCGTACAAGTCATAATACCTGAAGTGAAGCTGCTCATGGTCTCAAACCGCCGAAGAACGCACTATAGCTCAAAAGAACCGGTCGGGTCGTTACAATTGTCGTGGACGATGGAGAGTAACATGGATTGTCACACAGATTGATCCTCCATTGACTCACGCTACGTGGTGCAAGTGGGGAGGATCCATCACTTTAATCATCATCATTTTCCTTCACAACAGAGCGTTTGGATCCGGAGAGGTCAAGTAGAACAAGAATTTTCTTGATCTTTTTAGCAACATCGCTTCCTTTTTCGGGTGCGTTTGTGGAAGATCTTGCTCCTTTTGAGGATGAAGATCTGAAACTAGGGGTTGATGCGGACGACACTTGAGGTGCTTGTTGTCCTAACGATCTTGCTTTGCTCCTCGTAACTGGTCCAAAGCTTCCAAAGGTAACATCGAGGATGCTTTCCACATCAACGTAGAACCTGGAATTAACAGCTTGGCGGAAGTTGAATTGGAGTTGATTTTCTTGGAATCCATTGCATTGTTCTTGAACTTTGGTGATTGAAAAGTAGAGATGAGATGTAGAGATTGCCCCACTGGGCGTGCCAGAATTTGTAGACAATAAATTACGTCGAGAAAATTAACTCAAGATCGAAAAATATAGCAACAATCGTAGTATTTTATTTCAAATATTTGAGTGTTACAATCTCTATGAATCCTCTAATTCTTCTTTCCAATAGTAAATAAATTCAAGGGCCTTCGAGCTTGAGCTTGATCTTGAATCTATATTTGTTGTCACGAACGATGATCTTGAATTCAACTAGCACGAACTTTGATTTGAACTCGTACTCCTTGAATCTTGACTTGTTCTTCGTTCTTGAGGTTGAACTTGATTTGTTCTTCGTTCTTGAGCTTGAATTTGATTGCTTGAAGCTTGAAACTTGTGGAGGATTTGCAGCGTTTGATATGCGAGCTCTTTCTTGCTTCTTGTTATAACTTTTGGTGTCTTTTCTGGGTTATGGAGACCCCTATTTAAAGTATGGAAATGAAGGAGTTTTGATAAGAACAAACTCTTTCCGACCAATCAAATTGAAGTGTGACATGACCGCATTTGATTGGCCAGAACATGTCACTTGCACACGTGGCGCGGTTTCATTGGCCTTTTAATTTGGCTCGGCATGCCTTGTCATCTTGACACGTGCACGATCTTATTGGCTCTTCAGTTTGAGTTGGCGTGCCACGTCATTTGACACGTGATACCAAATTGGGCCTCCAGGAAGATGACATTTTGGGCCTAATGAGTTGGGCTCATCACTTTAGCCCAATTAAATGGGCTAGCCTAATAGATTTAGACTTATTTATTTAATCCATATATATTAGACTTATATAATTAATTCAATTATATTAGCCCATAATATTTATTTGGACCAATATATCTTGAATTTTAAAATATAATCCAATTTTTTGAATGGGACGGAGTATTTAGTTTTCAGAGTTGAGACCTCTTTTTCACTCTCGTTTCTGGTTGCTTACTGTAACCAACACGATGTACACGATTAGAAAGCATTCCGAGTCAATGACCGCCACGTACCTGAAATCTTCAACGGTCGTACCGCTACGTTGCGCTGATGCGCACATTAGCACTATCAGAACGTCATCGTCCCGTACCAAGTCCTCCTATAGTTCGTTCAACTCCCTAGACTCAAAAATAGAAATACGACAAAAGTAGGAAAAATGAACTACACAATCCATATTACCAAACGTAGCGCGTGTAAACCCAACATATTTTTTTTCTTCACAGTCAATTCACACAGACTTTCACGCGCCAATTCCTCGTTGTATGCATAAAATTAAGAAACTAAACATAAAACAAAATAATTTAATATTCTGTTTTTTTTCTTTTTTCCAAAAATATTTTCTTCTTCAACGCGGTTAAAGAAATAGAAAAAACTTGGTTGAGAAGCAGAAGAAGAAAAGGTTGAATTTATGAAAAATTCAATCGTTGGAAAACTCGTCTTCTTCAACTTCGTTCAACTTAATTCATAATTTATCAAGTTAACCAAAAAAACAAATACATAAAAGAAGAAGAAGAAGACGAGAAGTTGAATTGCTCCGGCCGACGACGTAGGTCCGGCGAAATCAAAGGAATATTCTTTCCGGCGACGGCGTAGTTACGGTGAGATCAAAGGAATTTGTAGAAGAAAATATTCCGTTCGGGAGAAGAATATTTGGTCCGCGAGATCAGAGGAATTATGGCGGGGGGATGGAGAGGATCTGGATCGGCGGATGGAACAGCGGCGATGAGGAACAGAATCGCATCTTCTAAGAACATTCGTTTGGGTAAAGTACAGCCACAAGCGCCTGGTCATCGAACCGTCTTTTGTAATGATCGTGATGCCAATGCTCTCACCAAATTCAAGGTTTTTTTCTCTTTTCATTCTTAATTATTATGTATATGTTATTTCCTCTGTAAAAGTCTTAATTTTTTTTGTTAATTATCACCAAATGCATTGGTTTAGAATGGTAAATGTGGGTTCAGGGATTGGTTGATGTGTAAGGACTTGAAAATTGAAATATTTTGAGTTTACTGGCTGGGGTTTTAATAAAAAGGTAGCCTGGTGCATTAAGCTTACCCTATCCATGGGTCCCGCCGTCCAGGCAAGGATGGGAATATAATGAAAATGGTAGCCTGGACTGGACCATATTATTTTTGTTGCATGACCCTGACATCCTGGTCACATAGTGACTAACTCGTACAGTTGTGCTAAGGCTCCGTTTCAGTTACTGGAAAATGATGGATAGTTTAAAATTTCATTTTGGAATGGCTAGTTGGTGCCAAAACTCTCTCTTCAAGGGTCACTTAAATCGTTTATCAAGGAAGATTCCAAATGTTAGCTGTCTAGTGCTGTGCGTATACAACCGTGTTCCTTTCAAGTGTTAAATTGCGCCTAAAATTGATGTGGTGAATTCCCTTTTCTTTTTCAGGGAAATTCTGTGTCGACCACAAAGTATGACATCATAACATTCTTGCCAAAGGGGTTATTTGAACAGGTAAATTGTTTTATCTCCTATGTTGCGTCTTCTACTATCGCTTTCGCTCATTTAAGTAGTTCGTATCTCTACCAAGCTTTAACTGTAAGTTTAGTTCGAAAATTGGAAACTTCTGAGTTACACAAAATTTTGTCAAATCAGATATGCATGAGCTTATTATACAGGATCTTTAATACAGAGGTCCATGATCCTGCAATAACCTCCTAGAAGGACCTCGTTCTAAATCATGTATGCCATGTTGAAACCTATTAAGATAGAATGTAGAGGGAGAAGTTTCTTGAGTAACTGGTAAAAGATTTTTAAGTAGGTTCGTGCATGCAATATGATAATGGTCAAGAAAAAGCTCATGAAAACTATAAGATATAGTCCCGCCGTATCTATATAAGAAAAGAAAAGTAATACGAAATGTTCTGTTTCATATGAACATTTTCAAGTTATTTTTTTCAAGGGCATCGGACCAATCTAAAGGCACCAAGAGTTGAGTCATGTGCCTCAGCGATGTCCTAATTCATGCGTTTCAGGAATTAAGAATACTTGGCACTTTGTTCAATGTGCTTCAAAACAAAACTTGACTAACATTTTGAGAAATTCAGAGATATTAGCATATTGGAATTTTTGTTGATAAGTAGGGTAAAGTTTTATATAAGCACCAACATCAAGAGTATGATGTCATGTATAACAGTAGATCAAAAGAAGACCCTACAAGTTGTGCAAAGAACTAATAAGGTCAATCATGGCCTCAACATCGTGAGTATCATGTACATTTGCCAATGTTACTCCAAAAAGTAAGCAGAGAAGTACAATGAATTTAAGACTAGCTACATTCTCCTTTTCCTCTTCAAAACTTTTGGAGTTTCTTTCTCTCCAGATGACCGACCAAGTGAAGATTTGAACTTTGTAAGAAGCAGAACTTCGCCAAATCTTTTTCCAAGGCCAAATTGATATTGCATTCTATGAATTGAGCAAAAGGGTGTAGCATGACTTTAACGAAAAGTACCATCTTTCCTGACTTTCCAACAGATGTTGTCTTTCTTGTCTGCTCTTGTAGTTTAGCAAGTTGGAAATTTAGAATGTTGGAAGTCATCTTTTACATGTAAATTAGTTATTACATAACTGTAAATATGGATAAAGTTCCCAATCCAGCTGTATTAATCAATACTTGTCTTTTTATAATCTTTATCTTATCTCTTCACCCTTCTTTTTATACTGACAGTTCAGGCGGGTGGCTAATCTGTATTTCCTTATGATCTCAATTTTGTCGTGCACTCCGGTCAGGTATGTCAATTTTTCTCTTCAGTATGTATTATGTGGGTTAACTTATCCTCTCTCTTTGTCTCCCCAAACTTCAAAGAGATAGAAGGGAGGATGTGCTCGTGAGAATAAGTGGGATTACTTTATCGTGAGAATTGGGCATGGAAGAAGAATTTTTTTCTTTATTTTGATCATCTGGTGATTAAAATCTCGTTGCAACTGTTTTAAGAAGTGAATCAGTACATTGTATTAGCTGAGTTATGTTTCCTGCGTATTTGTGCCTGAAAATATTGCTTTAATGCAGTCCTGTAAGTCCAATAACGAATGTGCTTCCTTTGAGCTTGGTGCTTCTCGTCTCTCTTATTAAGGAGGCTTGGGAGGATTGGGTGAGTACTGGTTGTCCATTTCCTTAGCTTTGATTCATAAAATGCCATTTTTTCATGACGTTCTTAAGATAGATTGTCCTTTTTCCCTTTTGCATCTGACCTATTAGCTTACGTTTGCTTTTCTTGTTCCTTTGATATTATTACAGAAGCGTTTTCAGAATGACTTGTCAATTAACAATTCTTCTATAGACGTGTTGCAAGATCAAAATTGGGTTTCTGTACCTTGGAAGAAGCTGCAGGTTGGAGACATTGTGAGAGTAAGTGTAAACGTACAAAGATGTTATTGCAGTTTTGTACTCTGTTTTTATCCAACTAGCTATGCAGCTTTCTCGCTCCAGCTCTTTTGTTTTTGACGTTCATTATCGACTTTTGTTTGTCTGATTTGTGACATAGGAATTATCTTTCCTTAGCTTGTTTGAAGGTTATTTTCTGCTAGTTTGTTATGTTAATGGCTATTTCACATGGATGTGTGTCTGTTGATTATTATTAAGTACGTAATCTGCATGGGTACATTCACATTTCAGAAGGATTTTTTTCTACTTTGAATTGATCCATATATACCAGCTTCCTAGTTGACTGATATGTTTGAACTAGGGTAACCAAGGTAATTGGAAGATGGTATCAGTGTAGAAGTGTGGGAACGCATACTTTAATTGCTTGTCACTTTGTTGATAAATGCTCTATTGTTTCCAACATATTTCATTTTCCAAGACTAACCTATTCCTCTTTGATCTTATAGTTTCAAAAGAGATTTTATTCTGATCATTGAATCTGGAATGACATCCAACTATTTAATGTTTCTGTCACAAAAACATCTAGCCAATCAACTTTTCTTAGTTAAATGCTTTAGTATGGGTAGGAGAGAGGGTGTATACCAGCAAGGCAACAACCTTCTACTTGCATTTCTGCAAAGTGGCTGTTTCCACTCCTCAAACCCTTGAACTACTGGTCATCAAAGGAGAAGGTCTATATTGCGCCAAAGCTGTCGTGGATATGCTTCTTTTTGCATATATATGAGTTAGAATCTGCTTTTGATGATGTCAGAGCTGGATGTCTGGTCGTGACACCAGTTAGTCACACATGTCCGTTTAAATTCTGGCTTTGAGTGAGCTATGTGAATGGCTAACTACTAAAATATTTGAATTCATGTTACCATACATTTCCGTCTTCGTGGATTCTCGTGCATTGCGGAAGATGGTGAATAATTGGTACTGACATCCTCTTTATTGCTCTTGAGAAAGACACTAGATTACTTAATTACCTGCCCCTTAACTGCACCATCTCTACTCCGCCCTTGCTTGGAGCAATGCCATGTTGAAGACCTTCCATTCACTATTTAGTGAGCTCCAAAACAACATTAATGAAATAGAGGCAGACTTACCTAATCATAAATCAAAGACTCTGTCTACTCACTATATTGAATTGGTAACACACCACTCATGAAAGTTGTTTTACACATCATTAAACAAGACATTAGATAGGATACTTCTATTATTGAAGTACAGGTATGTTCTAGTAGCTGAGAACTTTGGATCTAAGCTCTAAGACTTATATAAGTTAAGTCCTTATTTTATGTGGGGTTGAATCTAAAGAGTTATAGACAGCCACCAATCTGCTTGTCAAGCTCAGTCTGTGGGCTCTCCCCTTGGGGATGACTATCTGGCCATCATTCAAATTTGGTAGACCTACTAGGATGATTATGGAGAATCTTCAAATGGAAAATACACTCTGTTCCTTCTCCCACAAGAAAAAAGTTAAGGAATCCAATTTTGTTGCCTCTCAAAATAGTTGCAGTACTTCAAAAGAAATTTGTTTGTGAATTTTTGACAAAAACTAGGAAATGCTCTTTATTTCAGTGAAGAATTTAAGGTGGTATAAGTTGGCTATTCTTGTGCAGGTTAAGCAGGATCAGTTCTTTCCAGCAGATCTTCTTTTTCTTGCCAGCACAAACCCTGATGGGGTCTGCTACACTGAGGTTGTACTTGGTCTGCATCAAAATGATCTTTTTTCTTTTAATTTCCTTTTGAGAAAAAACTAGCTTGATCTAGTTTATAACAAAAGGAATATTCTTATATACCATAATAAATGAATGCACTGGTCTCTTATCTCTACCGCCCTTCTCTCTTGATTTCTTCATGAATTACTGCAGACCGCAAATTTGGATGGTGAAACTAATTTAAAGATCAGAAAAGCACTAGAGAAAACCTGGGATTATGTGACTCCCAATAAAGTCTCTGAATTTAAAGGTTGGTCCTCTGTGCTGCTGCAGTTCAGTCTAGTCTCTGCATGATTATGCATGTATGTGGATTTTCTGATGTCCAAATGTCATCATCTTAAATTTGAGTAGGCATGCAGAATTTTCTCCCTCTAGCTTTCTCCTCTTTGCTGCTTCCTAAGCATCAGATTAGGTAAAATCAACCACAAGTTAACCATCAGAATTGGCAAAACACGCTTTTGATGTTCTCTTGATTACGGTACTTTAACACCAATAGTCATGGTTTAATTTTATATACTTGGCATGTAAGTTCAGGAGGTCATACATTGTTGATACTTATTTTCTGACCTTGGCGTTAGAAGCAGAGGTGGAGTAATTGTTAATGTGGCGTCCACATAATGAAAACACAGATTCATGTATAAATATAAGTTACTGCGAACGAACAGCTTAAAACATTTTAGATTGTTACCATTGAATATCTATGATCTCCTGCGGATGCTTATTAACAGAAATGCTATTGCTATATCATTTATATCACATAATGATGGTCTTGTTACGTCTTCAGTGAAATCTTGATTATTTGATTCTAGTGCAACCCTGAATATTCCTTTGTAGGATGATGTGTTTGATATTTCCTTGTATGTTTCGTCTTTCCAGGAGAAGTACAGTGTGAGCAACCTAATAACTCATTATACACTTTCGCTGGCAATCTGATAATTCAAAAACAAACCTTGCCACTCGGTCCAAATCAACTTCTATTAAGGGTACTTAGTCTTTTCCCGTGTGTTTTTTCTTCATCTTTTGTTTGTTTGTTTGTTTGTCTGTCTGTTTCTCTCTCTCTCTCTCTCTCTCTCTCTCTCTCTCTCTGTGTGTGTGTGTGTGTGTGTGTGTGTGTGGTTCATACGATATTATGTAGATGGAAAATAGAAAAAGTTATGGTTTATTGACTCTTAACCTGAGTCCTTCTCTTTTCCATTTTGTGCATTAAACATGGAGTTTCTCTGCATTTTTCTATCCTTCTTCTCTGATGCGGAGAAAGTATACTTGTTGAATATGAGTTGCATTTTCCTTCTTGATATTACCTCTATTTTGTACAGGGCTGCAGTCTGAGAAACACACAGTACATTGTTGGGGCTGTCATTTTTTCAGGGCATGAAACAAAGGTACCAATTTTTTATTTAAGTTATAAGCTACCACACACAGGCTATCTATCTTTGTCTCTCCCCCTGTCCCTCTTTTTTTTTTGTTTGGGGGGTTGGTGGGGGGGGGGGGGGGGGCACGAGTTAATTTTGCTGGGCATCTTTCAAAAATAATTTAAAGAAGTAGGTTACTCATGTCATTAACTAGTTCAGTAACAACTATTTCTTTTATTCTGTTCATGAATATTTTTGTCTAAAGAGTTGGGAACATCCTGTCGTTATTGAATATTCAGTTGGTTTATCTTTATGCTTTGCTTTGTGACCTTTGTTTTCTTTTGCTTCTTCGCTTAGGTTTGTATTTTAAGTAGATTGTCAACTGTGTTTTCGCTGCAGGTTATGATGAATTCAATGAAGATTCCTTCCAAGAGAAGCTCCTTGGAGAAGAAACTTGATAAACTTATTCTGACTCTTTTTGGTGTTCTCTTCAGCATGTGTCTATTGGGAGCTATAGGCAGGTTCGATTAGTTTCTACAACCTACCTGCCATTTTAGAATACTGCTTTGTATTCCCATCAGTTTTGAAAATGTTTCTTGGATCTTTGCAGTGGTATCTTCATAAATAAGAAATATTATTATTTACGGTTTGAAAGCAGTGCAGATGCACAATCCAATCCTGACAATAGATTTGTGGTAACTAATAGATTCTCTCGACTTGCTGACCTTCTCATTATTTCTGCTGTTCTTTCTTTGTATTTGTTTCCAATTACTCTTTTGGTTTTTGCACAGGTAGCTGCTTTGACCATGTTCACCTTAATCACTCTCTATTCACCGATTATTCCCATCTCTCTCTATGTTTCTGTTGAGGTAGATCCTAACAGTTTTTATTTGTTTTTGTTGTTGCGTTATGCAGCATAATGATTTGAAGTATCTTTTTCTCTTATTCTTATGTTTTCTCTGGTTTTCACTTACAGATGGTTAAGTTTATTCAGTCCACAAAATTCATCAACAATGATTTACACATGTACCATGCTGAGAGTAACACCCCTGCACAAGCTAGGACATCTAATTTGAACGAGGAACTTGGGCAGGTAATTTTGAGTCAGGGACTAGTATGGTGATATTGTTTTGCTCGCGGTCCAATATGTGTCCTTATTTTCCCTTAGCTATAATTTGAACTGTCTATGTGTGAATCATTGATCATTGATCATTGATCATTGATCATTGATCATTGATCTCTATGGGTAGGTGGAATACATATTTTCTGACAAAACTGGAACTCTAACGAGGAACTTGATGGAGTTTTTCAAGTGTTCAATTGGAGGAGAGATATATGGCAGTGGTATTACTGAAATTGAGATGGGAACTGCACAAAGAAGTGGAATGAGAGTTGAGGTAAACAACCTTTTAATAGGTGTAAAATATAAACAGATTCATGGCTCTGCATTTTGTTGATTTGGAGAATTGTTATAGGTTCAAAAATCATCCAACGAGGCACGAGAAAAAGGTTTCAATTTTGATGATGCTCGGCTGATGCGAGGTGCCTGGAGGAATGAATCTAATCCTGATGCATGCAAGGTATATTATGGGATTATTATAGTGGAATAAAACCACAAAAACCCAGTTGGTTTGCGCCCAAGTCATCTGTTTGAACAATGAAAAATCATTAACTTGCTGCTAAACAAAAGACCATAAAGTAACTGCTGTTGTAGTGACTC
>ML290294.1:666-12903 GCA_005239495.1 Nicotiana undulata | reverse complement strand
TCTCTCTCTCTCTCTCTACATATATATATATATATATATATATATGCAGAACCTTTTTTGTTGTTGTCAACGAAGTTAGTGGAAATCAGATATAGCTAAAGTGTAAGTTACACTGTTTTAGTAAAAATCAAAAACTTCTACTCATTCGCTCGCCTTTGTTTTATGTTCTTTTTTTACATAGTTATTTCTGTGGCCTTCAGTTGATATTCATGTGCAACTCATTGTGGTATTGACCTCCGTTCTCTTACTCCCTTCATCTTAATCTGAATGCACATTTTTCCCGCATTATTAAGAGAAGACTTGAAAATGGTTGTTGTTTCATCTTATATGGAGAACATGTTGGGGCTATGTATTAAGGAAAAGGTGAACATTTTGTATATGGTTTCTTTTTGGGGGGTGGGGGTGGGGGTGGGGGGGAGATTGGAATATAGAATTTGGTTAGTAACTTTTGGATTTGAATACAAAAGTGCAGTCTGATTTCTTCTTTAGCACTCATAGACATTTAACCTAACAATGACCAAGGTTGTTTGTTCAGGAATTCTTCAGATGCCTTGCAATATGTCATACCGTGCTGCCTGAAGGTGAAGAGACCCCAGAAAAAATACGATATCAGGCAGCTTCTCCTGATGAAGCTGCTCTGGTTGCAGCAGCAAAGAACTTTGGCTTCTTCTTTTACAAGTGAGTGGCTACTTACACTTTTAATTAGACATATCAGAAAGAAGTAGAATTTCTGTTACATTTATGCTGCTGGAAGTGATACGATTTCGTCGTGAATCTGTTTATTATGTGTATCTATGGAAGCCTAGGAGGTAACTAACATAAATTATGTGGCTGGAAGACTTAAGGAGTGTTGTTGTCTTCAAGTCTAAGTGGTGAAACCAATCACCATTTCATGGAATAGTGCATGTAAACCTATTCTTCTAATCTGATTCTTCTTGTTAATTTCTTCAAGTATGGAAAGAAGAGATTCAAATTGAAAATTATATATGCTGTTTCTGGTGCTAACTCTTAAGAACATCTACAGATTCTTAACAGAATATTCTGTTACACTAACTACAGGTACTATAAACACCATTTTGGTGGGAGGTTGAGTTGTTTGTGGGGGTGGGGTGGGGGGGGGGGGAGGAGATTTTAATTGTAGAATGAATTGATAAATCTAGTGATGGCGTGAACCAAATTTCTGGTATTTATTTTCTTGAGGTGTCAACTTGTTAATTGCATGCTTCTCTCGGTGGAGGATTATGTAAGAAATAGTATATTGTCGGTAACAGAAACCGGATTCAACAAACTATCTGTTAGAACAGTTAGCAAAAGGCATTGTCTGCTAAATACCTAGTTATATCAGTTTATGGAAAGAGTTAGGGTTGCTAATGTTGTGTCATTGTTACTGCTTGCTCTTCTATTTATTTCTGGTCCTCCATTAATTTTACATTTTTGTAGGCGTACTCCAACATTGATTTATGTGCGTGAATCACATGTTGAGAAGATGGGAAAGGTTCAAGATATACCCTATGAGATTTTGAATGTCCTTGAATTCAACAGGTCTTTGGACTTTCTAACTTATAATATCTGGTTCCTGCATGATGCTATGAGGTTTGACTGTTATCCTTAATTTTGTATTCAGTACGAGAAAGCGTCAGTCTGTTGTGTGTCGCTATCCTGATGGCAGATTGGTACTCTATTGCAAGGTAGGCACTTTACAAAGAAAGACCTTTTACTTGGATTACTTCTTAGAATATTATCATAGAGCCTTCTTTTTCACAGGGTGCAGATAATGTTATTTATGAGAGGTTGCATGATGGAGACAATGATTTGAAGAAAAGATCTAGGGAGCACTTGGAGCAATTTGGTGCTGCTGGACTTCGTACACTTTGCTTGGCTTATAGAGATCTAACCCCAGATGTGTATGAAAGTTGGAATGAAAAATTCATTCAAGCAAAATCTTCTCTTCGAGATCGAGAGAAGAAATTGGATGAGGTGCGTATCAGTAGTTCACACTGCTGTTATATTTTCCAGA
Organism: Nicotiana undulata; assembly: GCA_005239495.1. Classification (NCBI taxonomy): domain Eukaryota; kingdom Viridiplantae; phylum Streptophyta; class Magnoliopsida; order Solanales; family Solanaceae; genus Nicotiana; species Nicotiana undulata. Next base: position 10,886 of record ML290294.1, on the reverse strand, counting down.
TCTATTACATTTTTGTCTTTTTTTTTTATTTTTTCCCTTTTTCGAGGTGACTTTTAATGATTGTTAATTCATTGTTTGGCACAGTTAAGTTCGTCTTTTCTTGGATTTCTTGTTTTAACGTTATTGTGCGCTACTTAACATTGATTGATGGAAGAGATTCGAAAATTTGTTAGTCCCTTTTGGCAAGGGTTGCTCTATTCTGCATGTATCAAAAGTTCCCTTTATTATTATCCTTCAGGCTCAAGGTGTCGGGCTTAAGTTCCAAAATTGATTTCAAAGTTTAGTTTGATCTATTCCAGAGAATGGATGATGTAATTAAACTCATTAATAGCTTAATGGCTACAGTTCGTTGTAGATTTCAAGTATTTGCGTGCTGTTATCAGCTGTTAAGATACTCTTAAATCTTAAGACTATAAATGGATGGAGGTTGTATATTAAGAAATACATTTTGATCATTCTTTAATGATGCCGGTTCTGAATGGACAAAAGTAAAAGGTGACTCTGCTCGATTATCAAGACACTGCGGGAAATGAGAGCGGGTATGCTTACCGAGCTGACTTGGCTCACACTCTAGAGTGGACAAGTGAGATAAGCCAGGTACCATTTTCTGAAGTTTTGACAAACTGGGATGTCCCAACCGTTTATGTAATAAATCTGGTGAAGCAGTAACGGGGCAAGTTATTGAAGGAAGACAAGATGCGAGTCCATGTGATTTTGCAAGGATAAGGTAATAAAGTCCATCTGATTCACATCCGATACCAATGATCCGCCCTGTACTGCGTTCTTGTATAAAAACAAGGTCATCAAGAAATAAAACAGCAGATTTAAGTGATTTGGCTAAGCGACTAACGACTATGAGATTAAAAGGACTACCGAGAACATAAAGAGCTGAGTCTAAAGGTAAGGAAGGAAGTGGACTTGCTTGACCTATTGCAGTTGCCATGGATTGAGACCCATTGGCTATTGTGACTGTTGGAAGAGAGTGAGAATATGAAATACTAGTGAAAAGAGATTTGTTACCAGAAATATGATCCGATGCACCAGAATCAATGACCTAAGACTTAGAAGTTGAAGATTGGGAGACACAAGTCATGCTACTATATGTTGGAACAACGACGGCTAATCCTGAAGATGTCTGTTTACGTGCTTCGTACTGAAGGAACTCAATATAATCCGGTAAAGATACCACATTCGAAGTATAGGATCCAACAATATTTGAGCCAAAAGCATGAGATCTGAGTGACATTATAATGAACTTAAGAGAGATCAAAACCAAATATCTGATGAAGATTACCAATAGTGATGAGATATCCTCAAATCAAGCAATTAGAAATTGGAACCAAACTATTATAATGATCGGGGACACTGTTTTGATCACCAAACTAGAGTAAGTTGGTATGATATTGTTAGTCGAGCTTCAGAGTGCTGAAAAATTTGTGTTGAAGACCTTCGGTTGACAGGCGCAACTGCTCTGACTTCTCAGATCTTCGTCGGAAGCAAATTGAAGTCAACAAGACGGTGGAAATTAAATGGCTGAGGTCAGAATCAACATGCAACCTTAGTATGTGAACAAGGTGGCCGGAAAAGTGACCAAAACAGTGAAAGACCACTGCTTTCGCCGGAAAAACCACTGCTCTTGCCGGAAAACACTTTCCCGGTAACTGAGAAACCACAAAATCTTGATGGGTCGAGTTGGAAGAGGCAGGCGACCAACCCAGTAGAAAAATCAGACTTGAAAGATGCCGGAAAACGACCTCGCGCCGCCACTCTCGCCGGAACCCTAATTGCCGGAGGTGCGTGACGACGCGTGTGAAGCTTTCTGCGGAGATCTTCACTGGGGTTTGGTCACCGGTGACGGGAGAATCTTGTGGTGGTGTTGGAATTTGCACAAACCCACTGAACCTCAGTTTGACGTAAACAACTGCTTAAGTCACCGGAAATTTGCAGGGTGACGATTGATTTCTTCTCGGATGTCGTTGGAATGACGCACAACGATAATTATCTCACCAATGCTCTGATACCATGTGAAAAAAATCTATTACTGATTAATCTCTATGTTATAATAAGCCCTATTTATATGTATACATAACACATAACATACTCCTATTACATATGGGACTAGGACTAATTACATACATTCACATAACTATTCTAACAATGTACTCTGGCTTACAACTAGGGATATGAGGGATGGTTGGGATCCTTCATCCTTTATTAGAGGTCTCGGTTTTGAGCTTTTTGAATGGAGAACTTCTTGGTAGGGAGCGCTTTACCTCCTTGGTGGTCCTACCCAGTGTTGTGAAGAGCGTGAAGCGAGGAAAAACGACAACCCCCATTTCGCTTAAAGTGAGAAGCGAGAAGCGAAGCGCTCGCTTTTTTGAAGTGAAGAGAAATTTAAAAAAAAAAATTTAAAAAAGAGGAATAAGAACTGGGCAGCATAAAAACAATGATAGAAGAATTGGGCAGCATTTCAACGAAGAGGAGAAGGCTTAGAAAGAAGAACCGAAGGTAAAAAAAAAAATCGCCAACATTAAGCTGCTATTTGGAAGTTGAAACAGTGAAAGGAGGAGGAGGAGGAGGATGAACACCCTTCTTTTTTAATTAAATAGGCTGGTAGCTGTTTAAAACAAAGAAGCGCACGCTTCGCTCGATTCGCTTCGCTTCGTCGCTTCTCGCTTTTTAGTGGGAAGCGCACACTTTGTCTACCTGAGTCGCTTCATATAGCAGAAGCGGGTAAGGGGTCGCTTCGCTTCGCTTCTCGCTTTAAGCGAGGAAGCGAGTGCTTTTCACAACCCTGGTCCTACCCACCGTGAATTAGGTTTACTTGGCTAGTAGGCTTCAGATGCTAGATGGTTAAGCCAAAAAAGAATGTACTCTAGCTTGGAGCCTTCTCTCTCTCACACAGTTGAAAGAAGGTATTATAATATTGATTATAACACCAAGTTAGTGTATCTATGCAGATATTTACAAGCTGAAGAAGTGTGTGGCCATCTCATTTAAAAGCTTAAGTTGATAGAGTTATGTTTTCAACACGCCCCCTCGGGTTCTAGCCTAATTTTTTTCATTGGTCAAGCATGTGAAAATTCTTTTTGATAATGGGAGGCAGTGAGACTCAAATCAAGACCTATGTCTTCTCTGATACCATGTTGAAGTGTGTGGCCGTCTCATCGAAAAACATAAGCTGTTAAAGAAACCACACTTTTATTTTATTAATTATGTCTTCAGCATGAGGGAGCGATAAAATCTAACATTTATCTAATTGTTCACATTTTGAAGATTACACAAAAAAAAAAAAAAAAAAAAAAAAAAAAAAAAAAATTTATCAAATTTTTAAAATTTTAAAAAAAAAAAAAAAAAAAAAAAAAAAAAAAAAAAAAACAAAAAGGAGAGAGGAGTATTTCAGTAGTGCACTGAGGAGCTTCTTCCTCCAAAGAGATCTTATGTTTCTTGCTGTACTTGACACCTACAGAACTCACATATTTATTGATTACCATAAGATACTCTTGTTCTTCTGTACCTTTGCTCTCCCTTCCAGCACCGTAGAACATGTTTTAACTCCTTTGGTCCTCTTTTTTTTTTTTTTTTTTGAGATGACTCTGGTGTCCGGGTCAACTTTCCTTCACCTCAACTATTCCACCGGATACTTGCCACCTCGCACCATCACAAGTACCGGGTACCGCTGCCCACCAAGGCTTGGGCATATTGGAGAGAAATCACCTAGTATTTTTGCCTCAGTTGGGATCGTACATCTTAAGATGAATAGAGAATAGGTTCCACAGTTCCTTGGCGACTGAGCAATGAATAATAAAGATGGCTTACTGAATCGTTCTCCTTTTCGTGCAATAGCTGCTGTTGCCCAGAGAGATAACCCTTTTCATTATATTATCCTGCCCAAGGCAAGCCTCACTAGTCACTAGTAAGAATCACTCAAATCAAGCCACCTTCTGGGGAACTTTAGTTTTCTGGATAGCCTTCCATGGCCATGATACTGTTGGTGTAGAGTTAAGTGCCTTGTAGCCGGACTTGATAGGATATGGTCCTTTGTCTTCTGTCCACCGCTGGTCTTTTCTTCAGCCACCCACTTTTACTCCTCCAATTTTGGATTTCATCCTATCCAAGTACTATAATTACTATCAGCTCCACATTCTACCACTGTTGAATCCTTGGAGCTCTTCTTCGCTTATTATTCCTCATCCAGAGTTTTTACTGGTGTTTTAAATTAAAGGGCTTCTATCAAGTGTCATTACTTTTCTAAGTGTGTAGTTTTATGCAGGTGGCAGAACTGATAGAAAAGGATCTTGTCTTGATTGGATGCACTGCTATAGAAGACAAGCTTCAAGAAGGTGTACCTGCCTGCATAGAGACTCTTTCAAGGGCTGGAATTAAGATTTGGGTGCTTACTGGGGATAAACTGGAAACAGCAATAAACATTGCTTATGGTTGGTATAACAAATAGGCAGTCTATTTTTTATACTTGATTTTTGCTTTCTATGTACTATCTTATCCTGATTCACTTGTGTATTGCAGCATGCAATTTGATCAATAACAGCATGAAACAATTTGTTATTAGCTCAGAAACTGATGAAATTAGAGAAGTGGAAGATAGAGTGAGCAGCATTTCTTGATTATCTTGTTTGTCAATTGGAAAATCCACAACAATTTAACATTTACTGTTTTTATTTTTTTTCACAAGGGTGACCAAGTGGAGCTTGCTCGTTTTATGAAAGACACAGTCAAGAATGAGCTCCGGAAATGTAATGACGAAGTGCAAGAGTTTCTCCATTCGGCATCTGGACCAAAGTTAGCGCTAGTAATTGATGGGAAGTGCTTAATGTATGCCTTAGACCCCAGTCTCCGTGTAATGTTGTTGAATTTGAGCTTGAATTGCAGTGCAGTGGTTTGCTGCCGTGTTTCTCCATTACAGAAAGCTCAGGTGAGGTCCTTACGCCACCTTGGAAACTGTCAAGCTGACTTGTGGTTTCTTCACGCTGAAACATGCTTTTTTAACTGAAAGCATGGATGCAGTCACCAATTTTCATCCATCCCTTTCATGCAATAGGAGCCCTCTTAGTCACATCTGCCTGGCAGCTTAAATTCCATGAATTTATACGCATATGATAGGTTTCATTAAATCTTTTCCCTATCTCACTTTATAACTTTGTAATAAACTCGGCATATAGTTTCTTCTGGAGTCACCATTACAGTTTAGAGTTTTGGTGATATTCTTGAAGTTACAAATAAAAAATTACTGTAATGTTAGGATGAGCTTTTTGATAGTCGTCAAACTTGTAGGCTAGAGATATTAGCGACTTTCCCATTGCTTTCAGGTAACCAGCTTGGTTAGGAAGGGGGCACAGAGAATTACTCTTAGTATTGGTGATGGAGCTAATGATGTGAGTATGATTCAAGCTGCTCATGTTGGTGTTGGAATAAGCGGACAGGAGGGAATGCAGGCAGTCATGTCTAGTGATTTTGCAATAGCTCAGTTCCGCTTTCTCACTGATTTATTGCTTGTCCATGGGCGCTGGTCATATCTTAGAATATGCAAGGTTTACCTTCATCTGGTCTTCTTTGTGCAAACTTGTATGGTCTGTTCGAAAAGTTATGTAATCTGGAAGTTTTCTATGCAGGTGGTGACATATTTCTTTTACAAGAATCTGATGTTTACACTGACTCAGTTTTGGTTTACCTTCCGCACTGGATTCTCTGGTCAGAGGTTCTATGATGATTGGTTTCAGTCTCTCTACAATGTGATCTTTACAGCGCTTCCTGTTATTATTCTTGGGCTTTTTGAGAAGGTATCTTATTTTTTTAATATAGTTTTTCGCAGCTTTTACAATGTATGACAGTGATGATTATTCTAACTACGATGCTGTTTCTTGTTGTGCATTTAGGATGTCAGTGCATCTCTCTCCAAGAAATATCCCGAGTTATACAGGGAAGGAATTAGGAATACATTCTTCAAGTGGAGAGTTGTGGCTACCTGGGCTTTTTTTGCAGTATATCAATCATTAGTCCTTTATAATTTCGTAATTTCTTCGAGTACAAAAGGCATGAATTCATCTGGCAGGATGTTTGGTCTATGGGATGTCAGTACAATGGCCTACACTTGTGTTGTTGTAACTGTCAATTTGCGTCTCCTTATGATGTGCAACACAATTACAAGATGGCATCACATTAGTGTTGGAGGGAGCATATTATTATGGTTCATTTTTGTCTTTATCTACTCGGGTATCCACTTGCATAAAGAACAGGTGAGTTTCCGTACATTTTTATTATGTTCCTAATGTCAATGCACTTTCTAACGCGGTTGGTTTTGTTCACCACAGGAGGGTATCTATTTAGTCATCTTTGTCCTGATGGGTACATTTTATTTCTACCTCACGCTGCTGCTTGTACCAGTTGCTGCACTTTTTGTTGACTTCCTATATCAGGGGTAAGTTTCTGCAGTAAATTTTCTTAAACTACTTGAATTAGTATTATGTATTACATTTCAGTATACATTATTCTAGGATCTTTTATTTAAACATTTATGTATTACATTTCAGTATACATTATTCTAGGATCTTTTATTTAAACATTCTTTCCAATCCATGAATAAGCTACCTCTCAAGGACATATCGTTGTCTAAACAAGATTGTGTGAATGAAAATGTTACAAAGTAATTTCACATCCCTAATTTCCTCTATGACTCCTGGAAGTAGTTCGCTTTTAAGTTTTAACACTACTAGTTGCTTCCTTTCAGGGCTCAAAGATGGTTTTTCCCATATGATTATCAGATTGTTCAGGAAATTCACAAGCATGAGATTGACAATAGCAGGGTTGGGTTATTGGAGATTCGTAATGAGCTTTCTCCAGATGAAGCACGGAGATATGCCATAATGCAACTGCCTGGACAGAAATCGAAGCATACTGGTTTTGCGTTTGATTCACCCGGTTACGAGTCATTTTTTGCGTCTCAGGCTGGCGTCTTGGCACCTCAAAAGGCGTGGGATGTGGCTCGGAGAGCAAGCATGAAAACACGGCCAAAGGCACCTAGAAAGAGCTGAGTTCCAGAAATTTTGTACAAAATTTTCTTCTTGACCCTGACCTTCACTTATCACCTAGACAACATTAGCAGATACGTAGAATTAGTTGTGTATTTATTCTTTCACATACATTCTTCGTACCTCTCATTGTTAATTCTATAGTTGTAGTCGCTAGTCGGGTTAGTAAGATTGTAGCAAAATCAGCTGAGAAGAAAATGATAGAGAATGTACATTATATGAAGTAACCATCCTGAACACACTTGGCAAGTCCAGATTGTATCTAATGTATCGATAGTTATATTCTACTATCTTATAAGAGGGAGTTAGCAAGCACCTGGACGACATGTCTTTCTACTTCTACTATCTTATAAGAGGGAGTTAGCAAGCACCGAGACGACATGTTTATGTGGCATCTAAGGGTACTTCTGACATTTCACACACACACATTATATATGTATATATATAACTATACATTAATTCTAGATTAGTCAAATTCGGCCATCTAAATCCTCTGCATCCATTCCCCTCTATCATGTTCATAATTTATTTTTTGGCACTATTACTCGTAGATTAGTTATGAACGTGATAGAGGGGAATGGATGCAGAGGATTTAGATGGCCGACTTTGACTAATCTAGAATTAATGTATAGTTGATTGTGTGATAGGAATAGATTAGTTGTTGGAATATGATCAAATATCATTTGTCGAAAAAAGAATCACGGGATTTAATACTGTTATAAATAGAATTTTATTTATCGTGAATGTCTATATTTTAGAAAAATCTTAGGGTTTGTTACTTGGTGGCTAAGTCACATTTTCCCTATAAATAGAGGAGTTCTAATCCATTATATTGATCCCAAAATCAATAAGAATTCTCTCTCCCTACTTTTCCCTGCAATACTTTTCTTCTTCTTTTATTGTTTCATAACACGTTATCAGCACGAGACTCTAACCAATTGAGTAGAAGCTTTGGGATTGAGCATAATGATTGTCAGTTGTTCCATGAACTTCCTTCATGATTAAATTCTTGATTTAAGGTAAGTATTTTACCTTATTTTCTCTTTTAAATTCTTGAATTTATAATTTGATTTTAAATGCAAGCAAAGACAATAAACTTTGATTATAACTCTTATAGAGTTAGCAAGAAATTATAACCACCCGAAGTGGTAAAATTTCTATGTCTTGCCATGATCAAATTCATGTATGATTGTAGGCAAAGAAGTGAAGACCCATCCCATTGAATTTGCTTCATTCTCATTCCCCTTGAGAGAATGTGATAGCAATATGTGATAAATTTGAAAGAAGACAAAATTATTACCGTGAAGGTATCAATGGATGTGGACATGACAATATACGAAATTATAATCGTCATCATTGTGATAATGAGAATAATAAGAATTCTCAAAATAATCTTTCACTCTTTGAAAGTAATATTTGTCATCAATTTGACACGAGAATTTGTAAAGCACATACATATGATTATGGTCCATTCATGATGTGAATGTGACAACATCTGATTTATGAATACATATTCATTCTTGAAAGAATATGAACGTGCTAGTGGTAGTGAATATACCACACTCACTTCTAGAAGGAGGTTTGAGATGATATAAGAAAATAACGTCATTATTATGGCATGAGTGGTCATTGGTCACGTACCTATTGTACGCCAAAATATTTTAATAATGTGATTATTAAAGGATAATAGTAATGCAAGAAGCAGATCTTGCATATAATTTTGACCATGACCATAATGGTATAACTTTCTCTTTAAAAGTGTATTCATCTTATAGATGTTGATGAATAAGTGGTAGTGCAAAATTAATTGAAAGCTCTAGAAGAGCCAATTATACTACTTTGGAGAAATAAAATTGATTATCAATAATGAATTGTGTTGTAGTAAGTCTCAAATAAACTTATTAAGTTTCTAAAGTATTCACGAAAGCGGTTGGTTATATTGAGACTATAAATTAAAGGTGTTAATCGGGTCGGGCTGACCCGCTAACAGCCCGGTTCAACCCGGGTCAGCCCGTTAATATTGATAGGTGGGCGGGTTGGGACGGGTTGGGCGGGGGGCGGGTTTTTAACGTCCAGGTTCTTTTTAACGGGTAACCGAACCCGCTACAACCCGTTAAGGCCTTAACGGGTTCTTAACGGGATTCAACTCGGTTCAGCCCGTTTACCCGTAAATTTTTTTTTTTTTTTAAAATCTGACCGTTGCCAACGGTCAAATACCAAAAAGGACCGTTGGCAAACGGCCATTTCTTCCCAAAATAGCCATAATTTTTAATTTTATTAATATTTTAGCCCCCCACCCCTTATAATTTCTAAATTACAATTGTAGCCTTTTAAAAAACTATAAATAGCCCCCTTTCTTCTTCATTATTCCTCACAATTCAATTCATTTTCTCTCTAATTCTCTCTCAATTCTCTCTTGATAATATTCTCAATTACTCATTATTTCAAGTTTTCAAGTTTCAAGTTTCATCAAATATTTAGTTTAGTCATTACAAAAGTATTATTATCAAATATTATATATTTCTAATTCAATTATTCAAGTGAAGTGTGGCATCAATTATCAAGTATCAAGTTATCAATTGAAGTTTGAGTTTCTACTTTCTATATCAAAATTAGTGCGGCATTCAAAATCCCGGTACACTCGTTCCATCCCTTTCTCTTTATTATTTAGAATTATTATTTAAATTTTTTATTTTAAATTACATAATGGATTTACTTAGAGCGGCCAAAAAAGCTTGCACTAGTAGTAGAGGTAATAGTAAGAAAATTTCCAAAAGATCAAGAGGTGGTTCTTCTAGTAATTTTACACATGTTTCTGAAAGTTCACCCGAAAATGTAAATGTAGATTATGAGCTAATTCAAGAAAATTATGGTATAGATGATGATTTAGATGATATTTTAGATGATATTCAATCACCCGATAATCTTGAAACACCACCATCTACACCCGGTAATGCTAGTCAAACACAAAATATTAGGGGTGGAAGTGCAAGTAAGCCTCCTTTGCCGCTTATTAAGAAGAATCGAAGATTAAGAAGTAAGTGTTGATAGACTAGAAAATGAGAAAAATTATGTAAAATATAAAATATGTAAGAAAGTTTATAAACATGAGCCCGGTAAAAATGGGGGAACGGGTCAACTTCGTAGGCACATGGAAGAAAGTCACCCTATTGA
>ML290291.1:165274-189412 GCA_005239495.1 Nicotiana undulata | reverse complement strand
TTACTGAGTGGACTTCTGTGGGAGAGTTGTGAGTACTATGTGCATTTTCACATTGTTGATATGTTGGCATGTAGAACATATTGAGATATACCTGGCATATTCTATTGTTATTTTCTGATAAACTGTGAACATGTCTAAATTTATGTACACTAATGATTACAATTATTGAGGTTTAGTCCATCACTACCTCTCAGCCCATAGTTTGGGTTCGTTACTTCTGAGTTGGTGTACTCATGTTACCCCTTGCACCTTGTGTGCATATCCAGGTTCATCCGGACCCGATAGCGGTTGCAGATTTGCTGTTAGAGTTTCTTTTGGAGTCTTCGAGGTAGCAGCTGGCGATCGCAGCCTCGTCTTCTCCCTCTTATCTTCATGTTGCACTTTACTTTTACAGACTATGTTGTCTATTCCCGTATCTTGACATTCTTATGCTGTAGTAGCTCGTGACTAAGTGACACTAGATCCGGGATTGTAGAACTTAAATTTTGGTTTCAGATATTGTTTTAAACTTCAGATTTATTATTATTATTATTATTATTATTATTATTATTATTATTATTATTATTATTATTATTATTATCATTATTATTATTATCCGTAGACTTGTTAAAAATGATATTTTACTGGTAATTGCATTTAGCTTAGATAAAATGGGTGGCTTGCCTGGCTCCACGACAGGCGCCATCACGACTCCGAAATTGGGTCGTGACATGTTTCCCATTGGATTTTATTTTAGTTATGATTTTAACGAGGCACATTATCTGTTGAATAGATATGCAAGGGGGAGTGTTATAAATAGAATTCTATTTATGGTGAATTTCTATATTCTAGACAGATTCTAGGGTTTGTTACTTGGTGGCCAAGTCACTCTTTCCCTATAAATAGAGGAGTCTTACCCCATTGTGAATCATCCCAAAATTCAATAAGAATTCACTCTATCTCTTTATCTGCAATATTATTCTTGTTCTTTTATTGTTTCATAACACTACTTTAAATTTTATCATCTAAGAAATATCCATCTAAATTATTTAACCCAAAAATAGTTTTAGGATTAAAAAATTAATTTTATATTTAATGAGGTGACTAATAATTAATTCAAATCAGAGCTTAATTGAATGAATCGTGTGACTAGACTAAATAAGCAACAAACAATGATAATAATGCGATTAAAGTAGGCAAGTAAAGAAAAGAATAATATTATTGAGATTGTTTGTGAGTCACAATGTCGTAAAGTAAGGATTAACTACCCAGCTTTAACAAGAGCCAAATGCAGTAGTTTATAATAATGAGTAATTAAGTAGAGCGGAATCCAAAATGAATATACGAATGAAAGGACCAGAGGTATCTATAGTCTAAACCTAACGTTCCCTTCCCTAGTTCTACTCCCATACGTAGCTCTGGGTGGTTGTTCACGCCGATCGTGAGATAAACGTCAGGCATAGTGGATATAAATGAATCCCAGGTACTTCATAAAAGCACAAGAGGGGATGGGAGGGAGGGTGAATTGTAACCAATTTTAAAACTTAGTTGACTAAGAAAGGAATTAGTCAGCTAAACTTCACAGTAGGATCAATTGCAGCAGAAATAAATTTGGAGAATGAAAAGTAAAAGGAGTTGGCACATCAATTTTATACCGGTTCAGTACTGTGGTACCTACGTCCAGTTCTCTTGGGGTTACAAGGGTTCTCTTGGATCTTCAGTAAGTGTTTATAACAGCAATGGTTTTACGTTCACCACCAACAATATTTAGCAACAATGTTTATCTAGTGTTAACACAACTCTTGTTTTGTTTTCTAACTCTTTCTATATTTTGTGACATTTGTAGACTCGAGAATACATTATTTGTACTAAGAACTTGAAAGGTGTAGAAACAGATGTTAAGTTGCGTGAGTTTCCTTGTCCTTCTACTACTTCTTTAATAGTGCTCGATGAGCCTTTTGATTTCTCTTTTTTGGGATGGCAAAAGATCATTCATTGGAGTGTTTCCTTGTGAGGCATAGTCTTCTAAGAGTAGGACCCAAGGTTAGCCTCATAAATCCAGCTTGAGAGGTGTGGCCAGTTCATTCTCGGTTTGAAGTTTTGGCTCCTCCAATTAACCTTGTTTAGAGCTTTCGCAGAGTTTCTTTGATTGGCTCTTTTTCCTTTGTTGCACGCTTGAGAATCTTTATATTAGCTCGTCTTATTGATTTGTCTTTTCTTCCTCATTGCTTGTTTTATTGATTCTTTTTCCATTTGGCATGGAGTTTGAATAATATAGCTGTTGGCTTCTTCTGATATGCTTGTATGATTTTTTTTCCTTTCTTTCATTCATCAAAGCTATCGCGAATCTGCACACAAAGTGGGATGACATTAGTCAAGGCACTTTTGATTATTGACCATTATTAATACTCTAAACCTAACACTTCGTAGGCGGTTGAAGACCAAGCAAGACTGAATTATAGCTTTATCAACGGATTCCCAGAGCCGCCTTGGAGTGCTTCACCTAGGCACCGCTTCCATCTCTCCAGAAAGGAGTTGTCGGGTCGAAATTATTTCTTGTGAGGGCAAACTCTCGATATTCGTTCATCCCAGGAATGACACTTGTCCCATGTAGTGTCGTGTCGCTATGTAAACTATTTACGTATCATGGCTAGATTGTACCAATACATATATAAAGCTCGCTTAACACAAACATAAAACATAATTTAATTATATACTTTGCACCAAAAATCTACTGTGACATGTTACATCAGATGCCGCTTAACCCTCTAAATGTACTAATCAATTTTATATCCGTTTTAGTTATCGTGATACTTGACCTATCTAATTTTATTTTTTTCTTAAAACGTTTATACTATAGATAAACTAGTTAGAGATCTTATAAAAAATTCTAATTTGTATGCCATCATAAACTCCAGATGGAGATTTAGATCTAACCAGTGGTGGATGCATATAGAATGTTATGGGTGCTTGAGCATTCATTATTTTTAATCAATTTTAGTAAATTTGCATAAATAATTACAAAAATAGTTAGATAAATATAGAGTGAGTACCTATAACAAACTCCCTTTTCCTTTTTTTTTTCGGATTTTTTATTGACGAGCACTCATCACTTTAAAATTCTAGATCCGCCACTGAATCTAACAATACTCTTGTTAACACTATCTTCAATCAACCACTTTCATCAAATTAACAAATTGAAGACAAGTATTTTGTCAAACAAGTTGAATTTTTTTTATTACGAGTAGCCTAGGAAAGTGACAATATACCCAAACCTCGATAAGTTCCTTCTTATCCAGTAAAGTATATTATTTTGGACCATCTCACATTAATTTGACTAGCTACACATGTTCACATGACGAGATGCTCCACTAGCTTCTAAGAAAATGTGAGTCATAGTGTTCCAACATTTCTATAATTCTAAGGGTTCGTTTGGAACCGTGTATTAATTAGGGAAAATAGTATATGTATTACTTTTTGATATTATTAATCTCTTGTTTGATAGTATATTTCAATCTCTGTGTAATTAATATTTTTATTAGTTATATATCATATTTAATATTAGTCATATACATAGCAAATTATAACATTAGTAATATTACTACGATTCTTAATACTCCTATATGGATAAGAATTATTTTTTCAAAATCTTTAATATACCAAAATAAACCGTCGATAAAAAACAATCTCATCATAACAATCTGACCATTATTAATCTCAGCATTACCATTATATCATATTCAATGTTATTCTTATACACCCAACCAAATAGCCCTAACGAAAAATTCAAACTTGACTGTGTAATTATTTAACAACAAAAAGAAGAAAAAAAAGAAAGGCATCAAAGTTAATGAAGTGTGTGACATAAGCACACAAGTCATCTTTCGAGACACCTGTAAAATATGGATTGATGAAAATAAGACTAATTCAAAATCCTATAGAATAAGAAGGCAATAGTAAAGAAGACAGTATCACAAAATAAGCCAAGAATTTTGAGAATTAAGAAGTGAAAGATGGAAGAAATAAAATTGTTGGGTTGTTGGGCAAGTCCTTTTAGTGTAAGAGTTGAGATTGCTCTGAAACTCAAGGGTATTCAATATGAGTATATTGAAGAAGATCTGTTAAACAAGAGCGCTACACTTCTCAAGTACAATCCTGTACATAAAAAGATTCCACTGTTTTTGCACAATGGGAAGCCAATTGCTGAGTCTCTTGTAATTCTTGAATATATTGATGAAACTTGGAATGATGAAACCCCCCTCCTACCAAAAGATCTCAATCAAAGAGCAATGACACGTTTCTGGGCTAACTTTTTGGATCAAAAGGTATGTTTTCAAATATTTTTTGGTATGATATAAGTCATTTTCCTGAAAAGACGTCTGGTTAGAGAGTAAAAATTCATTTCTGAAAAGATATTAAGTATCAAAGATTGATAATAATGTATATAAGTAATTATTAAAATGGTGAAACGAAGTTAAGACATAATTGTGAAGGAAATCTAAGGACTATTAGGGAAGTCATTTTGTTCATGAAAGATGTTTTCCTAGAAAATATTTTTTGACTGCGAAACATGAATGACTTATTTCTGAAAAATAATTTTCATAAAAATATTTTTGTTCATACCAAACACATGCGATCTTGAAATATTTTATTTCAAAATCAACATTTTCATGTAATAACAAGTTTTATTGTCCAATCTCAGTGTTTGCCAGAGTTAAGGAAACTTTGTTATGAAAGCAACAATGAAGTAAGGGAGAAAGCCAGGGGAGAACTTCATGAACTCCTTAAACTTCTTGAGAATGAAATTATCAAAGATAAGAAATTTTTTGGAGGAAACAAAGTTGGGTATATTGAGATTGTTTCTATTCTGATAACTTATTGGCTTGGAGTCATTCAAGAAGCATTGAAAGTGGACATATTGACGAAAGAGGAATTTCCAAATATATGTGCCTGGGCTGAAAATGTGATAAGCTTGGAGTCATTCAAGGAAAATCTGCCGCCTAGAGAAAAATTACTTGGGTTTTACAAAATTTACGTCAAACCACTAAATGTTGTCATTTAAAGAATGTTCTCTGTAAACAAATCGAGATAATATGACTATGTAATGATATCCTCGAGATGATGTATGTGTTGGTTTTTCCCGTTGAATTGTTTTGTGTCTTTGCAATGGTGAAATAATTTTTTTCCTTCTGCTTCTCTGTTGGGTTTTACCTTACCAATTAATGTTATTTCTGCTCTAATTTTCAACTAAAGGAGCTTGTTCTATCTTGAAGTATATGTTACAGAGGGCGAAGTATGCTTAAAAATAGTGTTTCTTGTAAAGGATTAAACTCTCACTAGTTAGCTAGTAGTTAACCATTGTAACTAATCATTAGTTAGTTAAGTTAATTATGGTTTAGTGGTAGGGACCATTAGTAGTTAGAGTTAGTTAAAAATCAGATATTTTCCTAATTCACCGTACAATTCGTTTTTGTTTTCTCTAAAAGATATCGAAGAACATTTTTCTTCTCCAAAATTCTCTCTCTAAAATTCTCTTCTACTACCTTCTGATTTCGAGTTGCATGTTGTTGTTAATTTCATCATGGTATCAGAGCCATATGATCGAGTGATTCTAGGGATTTTTTCGAGCAATTGAAGAAAAATTCGAGAGGATCTACTCAAAGCAAACTCAGAAATTTTGAAATCTGATTTCTCGCATTTCAATGGCGATTCCTGAAAATTCAATGATCAACACAAATACTGGAGCTCGATCTGGAGCTGGAGTGGTCGGAAGTTCAGTTGTACTTGATCATAACCATCCTCTTTATCTACATCCTTCAGACGGCTCGGGATCTATGTCTGTGGGTTTAATTTTGACAGGAATGGAGAACTATTCGTTGTGGAGTCGTGCGATGAAAGTCGCTTTGGTAGGGAAGAATAAATTGTGCTTAGTTGACGGATCGACATCAAAGGAGGATTTTGGTGTAGAACTGGGAAGTCAGTGGGATCGATGCAGTGCTATCGTTACTTCATGGCTTATGAGCAATGTAAGTAGAGAATTAGTTACCGGAGTGTTATTCTCTTCTAATGCGCAGAAGATATGGGCAGCTTTCAAAGAGAGATTTGATAAAGTGAATGGATCGAGATTATATTACTTGCACAAGGAGATATTCACTCTAACACAGGGAATTTCATCTGTATCAACGTATTTCACTAAATTGAAGGACCTTTGGGCAGAGTATGATTCAATTCTGCCACCTCCTTCATCAGCTACTAAATACATTGAACAGTTGGAATATCAACGTCTATTACAGTTTTTAATGGGATTAAATGATGGTTTTGAGCAAGCAAGGAGCCAAATTTTTTTGATGCCAATACTGCCTTCCATAGATAAGGCCTATGCAATGGTGGTTCAGGATGAAAGTAGGAAGATGATTGCTGGAAATACATATGGACAAACAGGGCACACTGATCCAACAACCTTGTTTACTGCTCATTCTACTCCTAAACCTAGGAGAAATTTCAACTTACAATGTGAATTCTGTCATTTGAAAGGGCATACTAAGACTGAATGTTATAAGCTAATGAAATGTGATTTTTGTAATAAGGCATGACATCGGAAAGAGAACTGTAATAAGATTGTTGGATATCCAACTGATCTTAAGCAGAAGAAGAATATGGTTGACACAACTGGGCAGCAGGAGATGAGAAGCTCACAGAATGCTTGTCAACCAAGAAACAATACTGAAGCTGGTAAGTTCTTCACTAAGGAACAATACAATCAGCTATTGCAACTGTTGAACAACAACTCTATTGGAGAAGCAAGTGTCAATATGGCAAGTAAATGCTTCTGTGGTAATTCAACATTTTGTAAAGACTTAGAGTTGTGTAAATGGATAGTCGATACTGGTGCTACTAATCATATGACTGGTGATAAGAGGTTACTAAATAATAAAATTTCAGTGGGGAACTCAGGGCAAGTTCAACTACCTACAGGAGATTCTGCTACTATTTCACATATGGGAGAGTGTCAACTCACATGAGGTGATGTATTGAAGGATGTGTTATGTGTATCATCTTTCAAATTCAATCTCATGCCAGTGTCAAAAGTAACAGAAGATCTTAAGTGTAGTGTTACCGTTTTCCCTCAATGCTGTGTATTTCAGGACCTCTTGTCTGGGAGAGTGAAGGAGATTGGTAGAAGAGAGGAAGATCTGTACATTCTGTCAGCTGCACTAGGGAGGAAGGTGAACAAAGCATTTGCTGTTACTAGCAAGGGAGGCTTGGATATATGGCACAAAAGAACAGGACATGTACCCATTGTAGTTCTCAAAAGGATTCCTAGTTTACAAGAATATAGTAATAACATACAGAATAATACATTGTCTAACTGTGAGATTTGTCCTCTAGCCAGACAAACTAGAATACCATTTCCAACCAGTTCTAATAGAAGTTTATGCTATTTTGATTTGATCCATATGGATGTATGAGGACCTTATAAGGTTACTACTCATAATGGAATGAGATATTTTCTTACATTGGTTAATGATTACACTAGGTGGACTTGGGTGTTTCTCATGAGACTTAAATATGATGTTGTTTTCTTGCTCAAGAATTTCATTGTTATGGTTAAGACACAGTTTGGCAAGCAGGTCAAAGTTTTCAGGTTAGATAATGGAGGTGAGTTCTTCAACAACACTTGTAAGGAGTTGTTTCAATCACATGGAATCATTCACCAAAGCTCCTTCCCTCATACTCCTCAGCAGAATGGAGTAGTGGATAGGAGACACAGGCACATACTTGAAACTGCTCGAGCAATCAGATTTCAAGGACATTTACCTATGAGATATTGGGGTCACTATATTGATTCAACTGTTTATATTATCAATAGGATTCCTTCATCTGTACTAGGTTACTGATGTTTTAGACTTCAATACTATACAATATTATAAGTTAATTGTGCATTACCCAATTTTCGAGTGCTGTCTAATAAGAAGAACCTGGTTCTTCTTAATCTACTACTTACTACAGTTTGCAGAATGATTAAGCAGTGNTGCTTCTAATAAAGCTGATAAGATACAATATTTAAACTCCTACTACAATCAACTAGACTCGATATACAGACAATGAAACTGTTCCTTCTAGTTGAACTGTAGCCTTTGTATCGCACAACAATTCTGCTTGTAAAACATCTGGAACTTTTGCTTCAAACTTGATTCACTTTTGTACTTGTGCGTCACAACTTTCAGCCGTAATACTTTGATTATTTATAGAGGCCGTTTGTTGAGTCCATGATACAATTCTGATCCAACTCTTCCTTGGTAGACAAGTTTGATTGTAACTCAACTTCCTTCCTCTATTCCTATCCTAGCTGAAATCAACTTCTGTCTTTTCTATCAATCTGCAACCTTTTCGTATTTAAAGACATTCTCTTAGTTATTTGATATTTAGTAATCACTAATATCTCCTAGACTTGTACTATTTGCGATCCAACTGCTTCATACAGAAGTGTGTGCTATGATGAACCTGGTTCAACTGGACATCTGTTGTCAATCTTCAAAACCCATTCAGTGACATGGGCCAACAGTTACAGATCACCTTATGAATTACTTTTCTGCAAGTCACCTTTACTAACACACTTGAGGGTTATTGGTTATTTATGCTTTGCTACTAACCTAGTGAACAGTGATAAGTTTGCACCTAGAGCTGTGAGATCAGTCCTATTGGTCTATGCAACACATCAAAAGGAATACAAGTTGCTGTTTTTGGAGAATAGAGTATTTTTTGTCAGTAGAGATGTGGTATTCTATGAAGACATGTTTCCCTTTTATACAGCTGAAAGTAGATCAGAAATAGTTTTCTTAGATGTTCTTCCAGTACCAAGGCAGGATGTCAATGAAGAACAAATTGGTGGATAATCTTGCTGATGCAGAATTTTCTATTTTCTCTAATGCTCCAACCTCACCAACTATGGTTCCTGTTTCATTGACCGAACAGGACAGTCCTTCAACTATGGCTCAGGGAAGTCCTGAAGTACCAATTGCTTCCTCTGATAAGGTTCCAGTTGTTGCCTCTGATGCTTCTATTGGTGTGGGAACAAGAAAGTCTTCTAGAGTTTCTAAGCCTTCCATATGGCTTAAAGATTATGTTAGACTTGACAAAACAGGTTCTGTGAGCTGTTGTAAGTATCCTATCTCAGCAGTCATTGGATATGAGACAATCTCTCCAAAGTATCAAAGTTACTTGGCTAATTATATTTGTTGAGACAGAACCTACAAGCTATTCTGAAGCAATTAAGGATAAAAGGTGGATAGAAGCTATGCAAGCAGAAATTAAGGCCTTAGAAGATAACAAGACATGGGAGCTGGTTACTCTGCCACATGGACAGAAGATATGATGCAAATGGGTATATAAGATTAGATATAAGGCAACAGGAGAGGTTGAAAGATTCAAGGCTCGTTTAGTAGCAAAAGGTTATAATCAGAGAGAAGGAGTGGATTATCAAGAAACATTTTCTCCTGTAGTGAAAATGATTACTGTTAGAAGTGTGTTGGCTCTTGGTGCTTCAAGGAACTGGTTCATCCATCAAATGGATGTTCTCAATGTCTTTTTACAAGGTGATCTCACCGAAGAAGCGTACATGTCTGTGCCTCAAGGCTTTTATGGTTCAACTAACAAGTCTACAGTTTGCAGATTGCTTAAGACTCTCTATGGACTCAAGCAAGCATCTAGGCAATGGAATCTCAAGTTAACTTCAGCCTTAAAGCATGTTGGCTTTCACCAAAGCAACTTGGACCATTCTCTTTTCATCAGAAGAGTTGAGGATAACATGGTTATTGTTTTGGTCTATGTTGATGATCCACTTATTACTGGGGATGACCTTGCATTAATTCAGCAAACAAAGGATGAGCTTCAGTCTTCATTCAAAATCAAGGATCTATGAGAGCTCAAATATTTTATAGGCCTTGAATTTGCCAGAAATGGTGATGGTATTTTGATACACCAACGTAAATATGCACTTGAACTCATTTTTGAGTTGGGCCTTTCAACTGAAAAGCCTATTGGTTGTCCTATAGATTTTAATCTGAAGCTCAATACATCTAAATTTAACAATCATATAGGGTCCTCTGATGATGTGGTATTAGATGATCCTGGACCTTACCAAAGGCTATTAGGTAAGCTGCTATATCTGACTATCACACATCGTGACATTTCATTTGTAGTTCAGTGCCTCAGTCAGTTCATGCATAGTCCTAAGGCATCCCAAATAGAAGCAACACGCAAAGTGGTGAAGTACATTAAAACAGTCCAGGACTGGGTGTTTTTCTGAGTGCCAATTGTTCAGAATTATTATCAGCATATTGTGATGCTGACTAGGCTGCTTGCCCCAATACACGCAGATCAGTTACTGGCTATTTTTCAAACTTGGTTATTCACTTGTTTCTTGGAAATCAAAGATACAAACCACCATATCTAGGAGTTCTGTTGAGGCTGAATATCGCAGCCTTGCTTCCACTACTGCTAAGATTGTCTGGATCCTTGGCTTACATCCCGTGCTAGTTTACTGTGATAACAAGTCAGCTCTTTCCATTGGTGCCAATCCAGTCTTCCATGAGCGTACGAAGCATATTGACATTGATTGTCATTTCATCCGAGAGAAGATTCAACTAGGCCTCATTACTACTCATTATTTTGCTACTCATGAACAAGCAGCTGATCTCCTCACCAAAGGCCTTAGTCGACCTCAACATTCTTATTTGATGTCCAAACTCGGACTTTTGAACATTTTTCCCAGTCCTAGCTTGAGGAGGGGGGGGGGTAAAGGATGTAAAGGATTAAAATCTCATTAGTTAGCTAGTAGTTAACTTTTGTAACTAACCATTAGTTAGTTAAGTTAACTATGGTTTAGTGGTAGTGACCACTAGTAGTTAGACTTAGTTAAAAAGTAGATATTTTCCTAATTTACTGTACAATTCGTTTTTGTTCTTCTCTTAAAGATATCGAAGAACATTTTTATTCTCCAAAATTCTCTTCTTCTACCTTCTGATTTCGAATTGCATGTTGTTGTTAATTTCATCATTTCTTAACACACCTCAAATGTCACGGCTTTATCTGTTTCTCCAACATGAACAGAAGCAGAAACATCATGGGAAACCTTTCTATTACACCTTCAGCTTGAGTATAGATGTAAAGCAAAGATACTGACTTGTTACCGCTTGTAGCGCTCGTCAAATAAAAAGTTATAATGTCTATACTCTATACTCTATATCTCGAGTAGATAGATTTCATATTCAGGTCACGAAAAACTCGCATAACAAAAGGCTAGAGCCCTGAAATCAAAATAAATTCTCATGAACTGGGGCGAATCCAACATATTAGTATTAGTTCAATTGAATGATAGTATAAAATTTATTAAAATTGCTGAAAAAATTGGGTTATGAACCCATAACCCAAACAAGGTGATGGGTTCAGTGGTTAAAGCCAAAATTTTGAACCTATAAAATTAAAATTATAGATCCGCCTCTGTTTATGAGTGCAAAACCAGCTAATGGAATAAGTGATAGTTTTGGTTCATGTTTAATCGCAGAGTTGATACTGGATTGAAAATTATGTGCTTTGAAGATATGACTAAATTGGCGTCGCGGCGATGATCTGCCGTAGGAAGATGCGTGTGCTTGGTCAAGATGGAAAAACCAACTGCAGAATGTCTAGTAATTTTTGTATTTCTAGATGAAAATGCTGCCACGTGTCACGTCATTAGTCGTTAACTAAGTACGCGTGTGGTACTTGACAACTCGCTCACAATATTGCACAACTTGCTCACGTTCTTTCTATGCTAAGTCATCCTTACTACACTCATGATGACTAAGAGAATGATAGAAACAACACAAGATAACTGTTAATTTTTTTTTTGTATTAGAGAGAACTTGAATTGTGTGCTTGGTGGATTACAAATGAATGACCCCCTTATATACCAGTCTCCTAGGAACTAGTATGTAAATATTAATTGAGTACAACTGTTAATAAAAATTATAAAATACTTTTTCCCACCATGAGATGGTGTTGACTTCGTATCACAAATGTCAGTATGAGTTAAGTCTAAATGATTTGAAATCCTTTTATCCGACTTAAATGGATGTTTGACAAACTTATATTCAATACATATATGACATTTTGATTTATTATACTGCAATTTAGGAAAAACTTCTAAATCAATTAACTTCACCAATGTTTTGTAATTGACATGTCATAAACGAACATGTCATAAATCATTTGATTCTAATAAATAAGAAGCTGAATTTTTATTAATCCTGTCAACAACCATTACATTGAGTTTGAAAAGGCCCTCTCTGAGGTAGTCCTTTCTAACATACATATCATTTTTTTTTACAATAACTTTTTCAGATGCAAATACACATTTAAATCCATTCTTAACAAGTAGGGAAGTTGAAACTAATTTTTTTCCTAATAGTAGGAACATGAAGAATGTTGTAGAGCATTAACACTTTGCCGGAAGTCATCTTCAGGAATATCTTTCCATAACCCTGAATCTTGGCTCTTGCAGTATTTTCCATGGAAATCACTTTTTCAAGACCAACAATAGAGTAAGTAGAAAATGCTTCTTTGACGACATAAACATGTAGAGTGGCTCCAGAATCAATCCACCACTCCTTCGGATTTCCAACTAAGTTACATTCCGAAAGCATTGTACACAGATCATCAATGTCATCATTCTTCTCCACTATGTTGGTCTGTCCCTTTTTCTTGTCCTTTTTCGGGAGACGACAGTCAGGGGATTTGTGATCAGCTTTTCCACAAGTGTATTGCCCTTGAAATTTTTCTTGTTCTGCTCCTTAGTCTGCCAAGAAGACCTCTTCCTTTTGTTACTTTTTGGAGTAGCCTCTTGAACGATATTTGCTCCCATAATCGTTGAATTTCCACGCGACTTCTATTTGGCTGTTTTGTTATCTTTTTTAATCTTGAGACGAATCACAAGATCTTCCAACTTTATTTTGTTTTGCGCTTGTGCTTTAGATAATTTTTTAAATCTCTTCCCCAAGGAGGAAACTTTTCAATCATTGCAACCACTTGAAATGCTTCATTCACTGCCATACCTTCAGCAATAAGGTCATGAAAACTAAGTTGACGCTCATGAACTTGGGTTCCAACAGTATTGTTGTCTATCATTTTATAGTCTAAAAACTTGGAAACCATAAATTTTTAGACGCATCTTTAGTCTTATATTTCGTCTCAAGTGCATCCCGCAATTATTTTAAAGTATTACTAGTGTAGACATTGTACAAATCATCCTCCAAAGAACATAGGATGTAGCCTTTGCAAATAAATCTGTATGTCTCTGAGCCTCAACAATTATGAACTTTTCATCGTTTGGCATTTCACCGACAGGTACTGGAGGGTCTTCATTGGTGAATTTCTGCATACCAGGTGTGGTAAGCCAAATGAACACCCTTTGTTGCCATTCTTTGAAGTTGGCTCCATAAAGTTTCCTGAATTTTCGATCGGTGGCACAGCAGTTCAGCTTGACGAGGCTATTGTCGTTGCCGCAACAGTCGCAAAAAGAGTTCCAGTTTCACCATTTTTCACTGTCGATAGCTGACAAACAACAACAGGACAATTTAATTAATGGAAGAAAAATAAAACAATAAATATTACTGTAATTAATAGTAAACAGTACCTTCTAATAAACAAAACAAAAAATGTTAAATATTGTTTCACAAGAAAATGATGTAGTTGTTATGTTCAAATTGTTTCTGACTTATGAACTTTAATATTCTGATAAAGCTTTTATATCTTCAAATCAAAAATAGAAAAATTCACAAGAAGTAGAAAATCACAAAGGTTCTAATCTCCAGAATCAGAATACAGATTAAAGTATAAAAATTAATTTCCTTAAGTTTGTTAATAATATATATTATCTATTATATTATTTCTTGTAAGCAAAACAGAAACTAGAAATAATCAGAAAATAGAGTCTAAAATATAATTTGGAATGAAACCAAGCCCACTGAATACACAATGCGTCTCTAAGAAAATTATTTCCCTCAAGTGCCCGAGATGTTGGAATATATCCTCCCAGGATATAATGATTTGACTTACCAGAGTATCCAAATCGTTGGTGAACGATTACACTGGGTTTTATTTGTGTAGAAGACAACGAAGAAGAAGTTTGGAGTTCAGAAATTTTCGTAAAGAAAAATTCTGGGATCAAAGCGAATGTATAGCCATTTTCTAATAGTGTTTTTGAAAATTTACAACCTTTCAGAAACAGCCGTGGCTGTTGGAACGGGTGAAAATATTTAAAATTATTCGTGCCACGCGGATCCTGGGGTTATTTCATGTTGACTTTAGATGACTAATTAAATAATTAAAGAATTTTTTTTAAATAAATTAATCAATCAATCTTTGACCGAAGCCGAAGGCTAGCCGAGCGAGCGACGACGACGACGGCGGCGACGACGACGGCGTGAGACTTAACTTCTTTCCAACCCTTTCAACACCAAGGGAAATGCTTTCTTAATATAAGCATATTCTCTTTTTCTTCCACTACTAATCAGGGAGAATCACTCTTTTCTAAAGCATAAGGGAACAACTCACTTTCCCTTCACATTTCTTCCCTCCATATCTTATTTACCAACCTCCAATCCTAACACAAAGAACGCTTTGAGAGTGAGCAAAGAAGTTACCTCATCTCAATGACTCTTACAAGATTTTTACCACTAGGAGGACCCACTCAAGTAACTACTCGTGAGCAAGTGATGTCAGCTGAACAAAGGTGGATTCAAGATTTAAATTTTACGAGTTCGAAATCGAGATTCTAAGATAAATCATTTGATTTATTGGGGCCGAAATTGGTCTTGTATACTTATTTATTGGTTTTTAACGTATATAGGGTTCAAGCAAAAACTACTCAAATGAACAATAACTAACGCCTTACATCAGCTCCTGATGGTAAGCGAGTACACTGCGCACTAGCCCATCTTAGCTGCATCGTACCTTACTTTTAGGGGTATTATTTTTTTTTTACCAGTACCAAAAATTATTTATATTTGATAGTCGAAAAAGTATATAAAATTTATATAATTTTTGTATATAACATACGGAATATATATATTTCGATTATTATTTTAAGAGTAACCATTTCATTTTTATATACATATTTGGAGCATAAACAAATAGTGGTTTTGAGCATGTCCACGGTCTAATTCTCTTATATAAACAGCACTACCTTGCACAGTAATGGACATTACCCAATCAACCCACAACAATCATTCCAATATCCAGTTCAGTTCTATTTTCAAGCATTCCTTATTAGTTTCGGCATTTCCAAAGTTCCTCTACATTTTTCTTATCGTTTTCCTAGTTTTATTTTAGCCAATACTAGTCAAGATTTGTTATTAAAATAATTATATTGTAGATGTCCATTTATTACTCCGTTATAGATAATTTTCCTGACCAGCTGATGCAGGCAGGTCACAAACAACTCAATGAAATGATTTGCAACAGCTTCTTATTGAACAAACATGTTACAAGTAGCTAATGCAGACAGCTTACAAGCAGTTCAAGAAAAGCCTCGCAACTGCTTTTAGAAAAGCCTTACAAGCAGTTCAAGAAAAGCCTCGCAGCTGCTACCTTTCTTCTATAAATAGAGGAGTTTTCAGTTTATTATGCACATCAATTTGAAGTTGAATGATATATCAGTTTCTCTCTATACTTATCATTAATTTACAATCTTTATTTTATTACACGTTATTAGTACGAAACTCTTCCATCTCGAGCAAGTACTTTGAAAGTATCATAGTACGGAGTTTCTTTCTTTAAATAATGACAAATCTTTCTAAACTTGAATTTGTAGCCCTAGATATATCGGGCAAAAGCTATATATCTTGGGTGCTTGATGCTGAAATTCATCTTGATGCGATGGGTCTGGCAGACACAATCAAGGACAAAAATAAGGCATCAAATCAAGACCGTGACAAAGCAATGATATTCATATCCATCACCTTGACGAGGGATTGAAAATGGAATATCTTATTGTTATAGATCCAGTAATACTGTGGAATTTTAATGATAGATATAACCGCCTGAAGATGGCCGTTCTTCCACAGGCACGATGTGATTGGACTCATTTAAGGCTACAAGATCATAAATCTATCAGTGAGTATAATTCTATTATGTTAAGAATTATTTCCTAATTGGAATTATGCGGCATTAATATTACTGATCATGTGTAACGACCCGGCCGGTTGTTTTGAGAGTTAAAGCCCCGATCCCCTATTAACTGCTTTCTCCACATCTTATTATGCCATTTTGGGTCGTCGGGAGGGTTCGTGTTGAGTTTATAAAACGAATTGAGACACTTGATCTCTTATTTGGGAGCTTAAGTTGGAAAGGTCGACCGGATGTCGAATCGTGTGTATCGACCCTGGATTTGAATTCTGACGGTACCGTTAGCTCCGTTAGGTGATTTTGGACTTAGAAATATGTCCGAAATGTGATTTGGAGGTCCGTAGTAGATTTTGGCTTTAATTGGCGAACGTTAGAATTTTGGCGATTTTGATCGGTAGTGAAAATTTTGATATCGAGCTCAAAATGGAATTCCGGAAGAGGGAGTAGGTTCATATTCCCATTTTTGTCTTGTGTCTAAAAGTTGAAGTCATTCGTACGGGGTTTTATATGTTTTGACATCGTTTGTAGAATTTGGAAAATTCAAAGTTATTTAGGCTTGAATTCGTGCTTAATTCGTGTTTTTGATGTTGTTCGATGTGGTTTGAAGGCTCGACTAAGTTCGTATGGTATTTTAGGATTGGTTGGTATGTTTGGTTGAGATCCCGGGGCCCTTGGGTGTATTTCAGATGATTAACAGATGAAATTTGGACTTAGGAAAGTTGCTGAGTTTTTCTGGTTCTGGTGTTTCGCTCCTGCGGAGGGGAGACCGCAGGTGCAGACTCGCATGTGCAGAAGACCAAGCGTAGATTCAAAATTTAGAGTCTTTGTCAGGGGTCGCAGGTGCGCAGATTATCCGCATCTGCGATGCCTGCAGATGCACCCTTCGACTCGCAGGAGCAGACGGAGACCGAAGAAGCGAACATTGCTCCGCACGCGCGAATGCGCAGGTGCGGCCTCCTTGCCGCAAATGTGAACCTAGCCCCCTTAAGTCATATCCGCACCTGTGAGCGATTTTCTGCAGGTGCAGCATCGCAATCCGCAGGTGCGGAAATCGCTGGGCAGAATCGAGGGTTGAGTTTCATATTCACAAATTAGATTTTTGAGCTCGAGGGAAGGTGATTTCTTGAAGGATTTTTCAAAGAAAACTTTAGGGTAAAGATTCCTAACTTATTTTTGGTTGTATTTCATTAATCTATAGTTGCTTTCTCCATTTAATTTCGGATATGGATTGAAAAATCGGGAAAATGGGGGAAAAGTTGCTCCAATCGAATTTTGGAGTTTTGAGTGGGATTTAGTCATCAGATTTGGATGATTTTTGTACGAGTGATCTCGTTAGTGAATGGTTTCTTAGTTGGTAACTTTTACCCGATTCCGAGTCGCGGGCCCGGGGAGGCATTTTGGGCGTTTTCCTATTTTCTTGCCTTAGCTTCTAATTCATTAGCTAAAATAGTTACTTGTAACTATATTTATGTTATTTAATGGATTTGATTAGATTTGGGCCACTCAAAGTTGGATACTCGTGGAAAAAGCGTGGTTTCATATTGATTTGAGATTGGTTCGAGGTATGTGGCTTGCCTAACCTTGTGTGAGGGAAATTCCCCCCTAGGATTTTGTTACTGTTTGATATTTGAGCGTCGTGTACGTGAGGTGACGAGTACGTACACATGCATTTGTTGTAGAACTCCGTTTTTCTCTGAATCATAAACTTTTTTCCTTGTTTGAACTACACTAGCATATGTAATTACCTTGTTTAGGTTAGGAAAACATGCCTACGTATTTTCACAGTTTATTTGAACTCTGCGCATCATTCTTAGTGAAACTCCTATTCTCCTTGGTTTGAACATAGCCTAAACCGTAGATTTCATTGTTGTAACTGTTGTGTTTATTGGTTGAGCTGCATATTTACTTTGGGACTATGGAACGCATTTCGGGAGATCCCCAACACTGCATATATACTTTGGGACTACGGACGTATTCCAAGAGACCTCCCCTGTACTGCATATTTATTTTGGGACTATGAACGTATTTCTGGAGACCCTCCCTATACTGCATATTTACTTTGGGACTACGGGACAGTATCCCGGGAGATCCCCCTTGTAATTATTGCTGTGTTCTGAGCCGAATGCTTTTTTTGACTTCTATTCCTGTAGATTTTCATATTTACTTTACTGTAAAATATATATCCTTTTCTGCCTTATTTCATTATATTTATGCCGGTAGGGCCTGACCTAAACTTGTCACTACTCGACCGAGGTTAGACTTGGCACTTACTAGGTACCATTGTGGTGTACTCACGTCCTTCCTTCACATATTCTCGTGTCCAAATGTTGATACCCAATATTTCTTCAAAAAGTATTTCAAATTTGCATATATACCTTCAAAATCAGTTTTTATAGTAATGGGTATTTTTCCATAATTTTCCATATTTTTATCAATTTATTTCCTAGTCTATTCAGTATTTTTATATCCAATAACTACCCATAAATTGCATTACAAATAATTTCAAAATATTTCTTAGCTCAATATATTATTTTTAATCCTATTAGGATTTAATTATTTTACAAATTAGCCAATTTGGCATTATTTGGCTATAATTATAACAACTTTGCAATTATAGCCTAATTTCACATTTTATGCTATTTTAATTCAATAATTAGTCTTTTATATTTTAAACACTAGTTAATTACCTTAATTTCACCTATTTAGCCTTAATTTCATGTTTTATAATTACTAGCTATTTTTATTAATTACTCATCTGGTTTTAATGGGTATTTAGCAAATGGCCATCTTTATTTAAATAATAGACTAAATCAAATGTGGTCCTAACCCAATTAATTTAGCCTAATACTCAAGCCCAATCTCTAAAGACACCCGACCCAATTCCCCTAAACAATCTGAGCCGTTGATTATTTCAAATCAACGGCCCAGATCAGCCCCTTCCTAATTTAACCTCTTAATGACTACCCCCCATTTCATTTCCCCCCATTCTCATTCTCTCTCAACCGGTCTCTCTGTCTCCCTCTCTTTATCTCTGGTTCTCTCTAGAACCTTCCACCTTCGCCCCCTCCCCGATGAACTCTGCTCCATCTTGTCCGACCACCTCCCTCGCCGGAAGCCATGGCCTCTCACCATCTCCTAGACTCTGCCTCATCCCACACCAGTTTGACACTACCCTGAGGTCCTCAGGTGAACCTGGAGCGGTTCAACTCTCACCTATGGCCTTTCATGCCATTTTTCGGCCATCTCCGGCCGTTCGAGTAAGATCTATGACTTTTCCGGTTGAAACCGTTAATGTTTTGAGGTTTTCTTATCTTTTATGGGTTCTCTTTGAAACCCTAACTCTTAAAACTCTCCGACTCTTTTAGATCTATGATATATCTGCGTGTATTTTGAGCTATTTTGTTGTTTTTCTCAAAGATTCTCCTATTTTCTCTAAAACGAATCTTCGTTTTCAACTAGGGTTTCATGATCCCGTTTTTAATGATTTTTCTATGATTTCTCAGTATTATCCTAGGGTCTCTACTGTGTTTTAGTGATTTATGTAAGTTTCTCTCTTTTATCTATGTCGTTGTGTTGAAATCCCTAATTTTAGACCTAAACCCTAAGTCCCTGACTTTGTCTTTGATAATGTTTGCATATGTGCTTGCGTCTAATGAACTTTATGATTATTTGATGTTTTACCCTATGTTATTCATCCATGTCTCTGATTTTTTCTTGCTTTTACGCTTACTTTACTGTTTACTTTGTGATTCATGTGAATCCCTAATTTCATATAATTTCCTTACTAGGGCTTCTGACTTCTTGCCTATTATCTGTTTTAATTCGTGTTAATTTCCTTTAATTAATGTTATTCCTATTCGAATCCCTGATTCTATGTGATTATTACTGGAGTCTATGATTTTTTCCTATTATGTGTTTACTTCGGGTACTCACAGGATTCCTGTTTAACCCCTAGTTTCCTGCAATTAATATCTCACTGAGCTCTTGTGAGGATTCCCTTGCTGATTTACAACCTTTAAATTATTTCCTTGTCCTATTTTCGGTCGATTATGCTGTCACACGAACTCTTATGTTATTTCCTTAACTGAAACATTCTGAACCTAGTCTCAATTGCATACTTGTACTGTTGAAATTGTTTCCTTATATGTTATGTGCATGTCACATATGGGAACTTTCCTTATTTGTTATTTGCTTACTAGCCGTTTGAACTTAACCCCTTCAATTAAGGGATAACTATGCAGATTGTACATTGATTGATACTCAGTCCCTTAATTACTGGTTCCTACCTTATTTACCATCTGTTTTCAAACTATATATATGCACTACTCTTTCATTAAGCGACAAACGAACTAGTCTTGTGCAATAACTCTCTCCCTCACAACTAAAACTCTCTATTCTCTCTTCTGTGCTACTTGCTACTACTCTAAGTTAGCCGGCTGCAATCCAAGGCTAACTATTGTGCATCTCCTACTTCCTGTTGGTATTACTGCTTTCTTCACCTCACTGGTATGTTCTAATTTAGATTTCAGTTCTCAAACCAACATGTTTATACTACTGCTGCAATTCATTGTGTTTCTAATTTGCTTTTACTTACTATTCTGTTGTTCAACATGTAATTAGAATCTTGGATTCAATCTAGCATGACAAGTCTGCCTTATTAACTAGCATGACTTTGTGTACTCCAAGTTTGTCTTTATATGAATCTCCATGCTTATGTTTGATACTTTAGATTAGAGTATCTTCTACTGTCTTAAACTGGTTGGTACTGCCATGTTTATTTAACCCTATACCCTGCTGATCCTTTGAACCCTTAGGAGCTTCTGATTGTGTTCTCATTATGTGTTTCTGCCTGCTACATGTCTACCCTCACATGCTCTGTATCTGTCCCCAATCCCTACAACCCCTATGTGAAAGTTGGTGGTGCTGAACCAGTCTTGGTTCTTTGTTCTATGCATGATGTTAAACCTGTTTGGGTTCTGAGGTTGATCTATTTCTTGTTGATTACCCTGCTCTTCTAAAAGCTGTTTTACTAAGACAACTCCCTCTTATTTTAAAAAGTTGTTTCCATTAAGTCTCTTTGTCCAAAACTGTTTTCTTATTCAAAGTTTTAAACTATATCAAGCACTCTCACTCTACTCTTGGATCATTAAGTTCTGCCCCTTTTGTGTGAGCATTGCCTTGGGACCCTTGAGCTCCCTCTGAACTTTGACACACAAGAGCTGGCCTTTCCACACTGCACTTACTCTATCTTGGGTATGAAATCTGGGTGTGAGCACTGCCGGGATCCTTTGAGGTCCTTAGGGAACTCTGACACACCCGAATTGTGAAAAGGCTGTGAAACATACCTGACATTGAGGACATGGTGATCCAGGCCTATAATGTAGGCTCCCTTTAGTTAACTTCTTATTTTCTTCTATTTAAATTATGTAATTCATACCCAATGGTCTGTAATAATTATTTGTAAAATAACTCTGGGGGCGGATAGTGAAAAGGGTGGGTAATATGCATGCCATAGTTGCTAAAAGGGTAGAAATCATGCTTTAGGATTTACTTTCTATCTGCGCAAGAAACCCCTATGTAGGACTCATGTATACATGCATTAGAAATCATGCCATCTTAGGACCATGTCTAATGTTTTTTTCAGCATATGCATCATCCTATTATTTAGAAAATTCTTTGTTAAAAACATGCTAAAAACTAACGCGCTATCATGTGCACTTAGAAAATCCTGCCTAGGAGTTCTGCATACAACCTTTCTGCATCTCTATATATTCATATTAGATATCCTGTTTTAGAAGCTCATTCTACTCCTAGACTAATTACTGATGCATGAAAAAGGCCTAAAAACGGTTTTACCATGTTCTAACAAACCAGTAATCGGTCTCTGAATATTGGAAACACCTAGAACTGCATGTTACTAGGTATAACAATCTGAGGTTGTTATCAGCTCTGAATAATTGCTACACGCCTAGGCAAGACTTAGGTAATCAACCATAAAGAAATAAAACTAGAACTGTCTTTTGTGATTAAGTGTTTAACTGTTAGCATGTTTAAAACAAGTAGGCAAGGCTGATTAGGACTTCCTCTCTGAGTTATGCAATAAATCTGTCTTTATGTTATCAGTTAGACACCATGCTCAGGATCTGGACCTAAATTTGGACCTTAACTGTGCATGAGTCATGTTGTTTATGTGTACTATGTGTGGAGGTATACTTGAGCCTCTGTTTGTCTTCCATGCTCCCCTTAATTGAAGTCCTATATGTTTTATTATGTTTCGCCTTAGTATTTTCAACTTTTAAAACCTGAGGGTCTGCCTAGCACCCCCCTTATAGGATAGAGATCCTAAATTCCTCCGGGACTGATAGGAAGGGACGGGTAACAACATGCAATAGAGGCCGAGACCAACACTCGCTTTAGTTACCTTCACGGGGTGGGAAAGGTTAGATATGGATATGATGACCGATGCGTTAATGTCACGACCCGAAATCCCACCTTTTAGACCATGACTGCATCTAACGTTAAACCCTCTAGACAAGCCAACGTACACAACACTTTGACACAAAAAAAAAACAACGTAACAGCATTAAAGCCATTAACCTTCAAACCTTTACTGGAATATCCCGAATCATTAACTTTCAACCTTTACTGAAATATCCCAAATTATTAATTTTCAACCTTTACTGAAACATCCCAAATTACTTCAAAAGTTTTACAGCAGAAAAGTAATAATACTTCAAAAACACATAATGAAATGATAAAGACAACAACATCGCAAAATCCCAGAACCGGGGTGTCACAAACTCACGGACTATCTATAAGAATACTAAATACAAGTCTGAAAGGAAATACAGTATTGTCTTTAGAACGGACAGAGAAATAAGACAATAGGACACAATAGCAGAAGAGACTCCAGGGTCCACGAACGCCAGTGGTATACCTTAAAGCTCAATGTGGACTGAAGGTGACTCCCTCAGAGCGGTCCACGGGGTCCGGAAGCGGGATCTGCACAACATAAAGAAGTGCAGTGTAGTATCAGTACAACCGACCCCATGTACTGAGTAAGTGCCGAGCCTAACCTCGGCCGAAGTAGTGACGAGGCTAGACTTGATAATAACGATAACCTGTCCTATTCTACAGCAGGTAACAAGAATAATACAAGGCAGGAGATAAGCACACAAGTAAGGGATACGGGAGCAGTAAAGGGGAACAAGTGAAATGAAGCAGTCAAATTGACAGATAAAAATAAACAAGGGAGGCAATCTAGCACAATAGCCAACGAAACAAGTACAAGTACCAGAAATGTAAACAATGGCACGACATCACACTTCGTGCTTTTAGTCTCTTCCTCACAATGCAATGTAATCAAATATCATGGCACGACATCACCCATCGTGATTTACACTCTTCCTCACTATGCAATGTAATCAATTATCATGGCACGACATCACCCATCGTGATTTACACTCTTCCTCACTATGCAATGTAATCAATTATCATGGCACGACATCACCCTTCGTGCTTTACACTCTTCCTTACAATGCAATGTACAATGTATCGTGGCACAACATTAACCTTCGTGCTTTTAATCAATAAAAGTCATGGCACGGAATCACCCTTCGTGCTTTTACACTCTTCCTCACCAAATAATAACAGATAAAATGGCAAGGAGTACAACATAGTGGAAATTAGCAGTTCAAAACACCCAGCAAGGGGAGAACATCAATTTAATAACTCAACAAATGCCCGGCAAGGGTCTCAGCTATAACCGATCATCTCAATCGCATGCTCTACACTTGGATTATCATTCGTATCAACACTCCTCAAACTCAACAGCCAATACTTTCAATCAAGAATAAATTACCAAGTAAAGACAATCTCATAATATTCTAAACATGGAAGAAGTACTGCAATTTCTATCAAAATAGACTCACAGGCATGCTTGACACACATTGCATAGGTACTCGTCACTTCACCTACGCAATGAACATGATA
>ML290291.1:149571-165028 GCA_005239495.1 Nicotiana undulata | reverse complement strand
AAATTCGACCCCGGGCCCGCTTGGTCCAAACTCGAGGTTCGGACCAAAACCCGATCACCCATAACCCCACGAGTTAGAATATATAATTTATTTTGAAATCCGACCCCAAATTGAGGTTGAATTACCCAAAATTCCCAAAAACCTAACTCTACCTAAAACCCCTAATTTCTACTTGATTTTATGATTTTAGGCCTAGACTTCTAGTGATTATGGATGGAAAATGGAAGCAATTAGTGTTAGAATCACTTACCCAAGTGTTTATGGAGGGAAATTAGCTTGAGGATCGGCAATGGGGGTGGGAGGAGAAGAAGAAGGCTGAAAATATTCTGTTTTGGGGTATTTTTAATAACTGAGCAAAATTACCCTTCGCATTCGCGGGTAACTGGCCGCGTTCGCGAAGGGTTAGCTGCTAGGACCTACGCATTCGCGGAGCCAGGGCCGCGTTCGCGAAGGTCTGACTCCCTAACCTTCCGCGTTCGCGAGCCTCTTCCCGCGTTCGCGAAGAACAAACTACCCAGCCCCCCAGACCCCAGCCTAACACTACGCGTTCGCACCCCTGGGGACGCGTTCGCGTCTTCCTCTACGCGTTCGCGCAGGGTAAAATCCCAGGCCACAATAATTACCCTTCGCGTTCGCGAGCCCTTGATCGCGTTCGCGAAGGGTATTACACCAGACACCAGCAAATTATCAAAAACACCAGATTTTTCATGCATTTCACATCCCGTTAGCTACCCGAAACTCACCCGAGCCCTCGAGTCTCAAAACCAAAAACACACACGCTTCCCAAAACATCCTATAGACTTATTCAAGCTTTTAAAATCATCAAAATATCATCAAAATCAACGAATTAAACCTCAAAACTCATAGAAATTTCTTAAAACTTCATAAGGCTTAATTATTCCGATTTTGATCCGAAACACGTTATTTCAAGTCCGTTTTACACCAAATTTCACAGATAACTCACATAACATATAATAAACCTGTCTGGGCTCCGGAACTATAATACGGGCCCGGTAACACGGTTTCGACATAATTATTCATTTTCAAAATCCTTTATCATTTTCAGAAAAATAATTTTCTTTAAAAATTCATTTCTCGAGCTTGGGACCTCGGAATTTGATTCCGGGTGCACGCCCAAGTCCCATATTTTCCTACGGACCCTCCAAGACCGTCAAATCATGGGTCCGAGTCCGTTTACCAAAAATATTGACCAAAGTCAACTTTATTCAATTATTCAATTCAAAAATTCCATTTTTATCAAATTTTCACATATAATCTTCCCGGCTACATGCTCGAGCTGCGCACGCATATCGAGGTGAGATTAATGAAGGCTTTCGGGGCCTCAGAATAGAGATTTAGCTGGAATTACTTAGGATGACCTTTTGGGTCATCACAGTTAATACCACGTGTAGCCCCTCTTTGAAGAGTGTCATACCGGGTATTGCATTGATGTGATCCATATTGTAAATAAACCTAGAATACCCCTTTACTTCCATAAACATTCTTAGATTGTGATCCCTTTCAAAATCTAGCTTAACTGTTTTCAAATATTCGTACTTAGACTTAAATCTCCTATATTTGAGCCCTACTTGTTTATTTGCTAAATTGTACAAATTCACAAAAAGCTGTTTGGCCGGGAACCACACTTGTGGATCCTGAGGAGTGCCTAACACCTTCCCCTTAGGATAATTTCAAGCCCTTACCCTGTCTCTGATAGGTGCCCTAACGCACATCAAAATCGTTAGGTGGCGACTCTTCGAAAATGAAAACCCCTTTCCCAAAAGGAACGAGTTGTCTCAACCCAATGTCATAAACCCCTTTTAGAACCAGGCCCCGAAAGGAGTGCCTCGGGAAAAAAAGGGAGGCACAACAGCATGGCGATTCCGTTAGGGATTCTTAGGCTTTTACCATTTGAAACTGCCTCGTGAATTTGTACTTTTACTTTGGTAATCTTTGCACACTTTCCTTTCCCCTTTATGTGCAATTAGTTTTTTATCTTTTCCAAATATTTATTCTTTCCCAAAACAAAACTGACAGGTTTCTTTGATTTCCTTTGTAACCACTTTAAATCATAACTGTTTATCGCTTTCAGCGTGCAAATACATGACAACATGCTTTTAATGCTTATTTATTATTGCATAATCATTCTCAATATCATATTCCACTCGTCCCAAACAAAATACTATAGAAACGCTAGATGAGTGGTTGCACGCTTCCTATATCATTACCTGCTAAATTCGGAAAGGCTTATTTACGGTAAAACTAGTCGATCAGCGGTGCACTCGACAATTCCGTGCCTTTCTCCCTTGAGTTGTCCGCTCAAGGGTACCAGTCTAATACCCCATAAAAACCTTACTCCATTATACTGCTGCATGCATCATAATCAAACCTAGCCAGGCTGACGTGTTGTCCGCATAATAGCCTTTAAGATAGCCTTGTCCAAAAGTCCACTGGGTTTCTTTAAACCCAAACAGACATCATCACA
The DNA here is from genome assembly GCA_005239495.1 of Nicotiana undulata. Taxonomy (NCBI): domain Eukaryota; kingdom Viridiplantae; phylum Streptophyta; class Magnoliopsida; order Solanales; family Solanaceae; genus Nicotiana; species Nicotiana undulata. Next base: position 162,543 of record ML290291.1, on the reverse strand, counting down.
TTTTGTGCATTTATTTGGAGAATTAAATGCTTCATGCTAATTGTTGATGTTAAATAGTCGAGTCTGGTGGGGGTAAGGGCCTAGCATTGTTTGCCTTGTAGAAATATGAGGCACGAAGTCCCCAGATTCGGCATGGTCACCAACATCCACCCAATATTGCTAAGTTGGTGGGAAGATCTGCATTCTAGTGACAAAACGCTTGTCAAGAACATCTAGCCAGAGCATACCTACTGCTAGGACTCCGCGAGCTAGGGAAGCTGTTCCAGGGAGCCAAGGATGCCGAGTCTGGGGAAGGTCCTTCTGGGACCAAGTAAATAGAAATGTATTTCTTTATCAATGTAATAAGGCCAATGGCCATTAGTGACCTTTATTTCTTGTTTATTTAGTGTCGTTTTGGGATTCGTCTATTTCTTAATCAATGAAATGAGGCATTTAGCATTTTGAGTTCTCCAAATCAATTTTTCGCTAGGCCTACCTCAGGCACAAAGAGGTTCTCAAATTAGGACACGCTTTACATTCCCACACTATTTGTTTAAATATTGCAATACTTTTCATAATCCTCACTAACTTGGCTACCTTGTGTTTTTTTTTTGTTTTCATTCCCCTCCCTAAAGGTTAGTCCGTGCACTCTGGCATCATAATCTTATCTCACAAGATACAGGGGCCCTCGATCCACTCCTCCTCCTAGTCCTCCTAAAGGCAAGAACATATGCAAGAATAAAATGGAAGATTCAAGCAACATCAGGAAGGAAAACACAACTGAACGGGTAGAGGCCACTGATGGCCAGGGTATTCGGGTTCCAAATGAGAATATGTCGCAGCTTGAACAGAAGTTATTGAAATTCCAAGAAGAGCTTGATCAAGTTCGAAATCTGGCAAACTTGTCTTTCTCCCTCAACATCCCAGATGTCACCCTCCCCAACATTCAAAATCCTACAACCTGCTATTAGAACGACCATGGATCCATGCTGCTGGGGCCGTAGCATCAACGGTACACCAGGCTGTGAAGTTTGAATGGAACCACCAGGAGGTGATTATTCATGGCGATGGTAGTAACTCTATTTACAGTCGCCAAACTATTCCGACAATCGAGGGAAAAAGGAAGCTAGGTGGAGAAACTTACCACCACATTGAACGGGTCAATGCTATCGACAAAGACAAATGGTGGGATAGCAAAATCGAAAGCATACTAAGCTGGAGTGGGTACGAGCCTGGCAAAGGGCTGGGCAAGAACCTCCAAGGAATCTCTAAACCCATAAAGCTCAAGAAACATGGTACTACTTTCGGTTTGGGGATATGAATACACCTTGGAAGACTTCAATAGCTGGTCGCCACAATAGTGTTGTCCTTACTACCCACTAGAGCAGCCAATACCACGTCTGGAGCAGACCTTTCAACAAGTTGGCATTATTTATGGGACATACGAAGAGGAAGCACTCGCCGCATTGAGGAACTTGTTCCTAGAGGATGATGACATGGACTATTGTGTTATTCTCGAGGAGGAGGGGGAGGAAGGCCCTTCCATACAGGCTGTGAATAGAGGGGCATATCTCAAGAATTGGACCATCAGGACAACCAAAGCCCGATGAGCCTCGGGGTAGCAAGGCTAAAACAAGTGTTATTTATTGTTTTCCTTTGCTAAATGATTTTCTTTTTGCATTTTAATTCTTGCAATGAGATCTTCAATTTTCAAAACGATTATTCAAATTATCCAAAGCATTTTATCTTTCTTATGAATCAATATTTATTGCTATCATTTTTCTCTCATTACTTTACCTATACAACATTACTATTACCTGTCTTGACGAACCAATGACTGTGACATGCAACGAGACGATGCAAAAAACGGACATTGATTTGGAGGAAGATGACATAGCTGACGAGATTATCAGGGAAGTCGAAATTTTTGAGAATAGACCTAAGCCAACTTGGATGAGACTGAAGTTGTTAACTTGGTAGACTCAGAAAACGTCAAGGAAACACGAATCAGCATTCACCTGTCGCCATCAGAGAAGGAAGAATACACAGAATTTCTAAGGGAGTGTGAGGACATATTCGCCTTGTCATATGATGACATGACTTGCCTAAGTACATCTATTGTGGCTCACAAACTGCCAACCAATCCGATGTGTCCACCAGTCAAGAAAAAGCTCAGAAAATGCAATCCTGATATGAGCTTGAAAATCAAGGAAGAAGTTACCAAACAGATCAACGCCAAAGTTCTAAGGGTAGTTGAGTACCCGACATGGTTAGCTAACATTGTGCCAGTACCAAAGAAAGATGGGAAGGTCAGAGTCTGTGTCGACTACCGTAATCTCAACCGGGCCAATCTAAAAGACGACTTTCCATTGCCAAACATACATATCCTGATTGACAATTGTGCAAGCATGAGCTACAGTCATTCGTGGATTGCTTCGCTGGTTACCATCAGATCTGGATGGACGAGGAAGACGCTGAGAAAATGGCTTTCATTACGTCGTGGGGAGTATACTGTTATAAGATGATGCTGTTTGGCCTGAAGAATGCTGGGGCCACCTATATGAGGGCCATGACCACTATCTTCCATGATATGATGCACAAGGAGATCGAGGTATATGTGGATGATATCATTATCAAATCCAAGAAAGCTACCAACCACATAGAAGACCTTAGGAAGTTCTTCAACAGATTGCGGAAATATAATCTGAAGCTGAATCCCGCGAAGTGTGCATTTGGGGTTCCTGCTGGAAAACCGCTAGGGTTTATTGTCAGATGTCGAGGAATAGAACTGGATCCATCAAAGGTCAAATCCATTCAATAACTAACTCCGCCAAAGAGCAAGAAAGATGTGATGAGCTTCTTGGTAAGGCTTAACTACATCAGCCGATTCATAGCACAGTCTACAGTTATATGTGAACCTATCTTCAAGATGCTGAAGAAAGATGTTGCGACCAAGTGGACCGATGATTGTCAAAGGGCTTTCGAATGAATTAAGGAATAACTGTCAACACCACTAGTCCTAGTACCACCTGGGCCAGGTAGACCCCTGTTACTCTACCTTGCAGTACTAGAAGTACCTTCGGCTGCGTTCTGGGGCAGCATGATGAAACATGATGGAAGGAGAAAGCCATTTATTATCTCAGCAAGAAGTTCACTCCATACGAGGCCTGGTATTCTCTATTGGAATGCACATGCTGTGCTTTGACATGGGTGGCTCAGAAGATGAGGCATTACTTTTGTGCCTACACCACATATCTCATATCAAGGATGGATCCCTTGAAGTACATCTTTCAGAAGCCCATGCCCACTGGCAAGCTAGCCAAGTGTCAAATCCTGTTGAGTGAGTTTGACATTGTTTATGTAACTCAAAAAGTGGTCAAGGGACAGGCACTAGCAGATCACCTTGCTGAAAACCCCGTGGACGGAGAATACGAACCCCTGAAAATGTATTTTCTCAATGAAGAGGTATCATTCATAGGAGAAGATATTGCAGAATCCTATGATGGTTGGAGAATGTTCTTCGATGGAGCAACAAACTTCAAAGAAGTTGGCATTGGAGAATTACTAATATCAGAAACCGGTCAACATTATCTGGTATCTGCCAAACTCAGATTCCCCTGCACCAACAACATGGCCGAATATGAAGCCTGCATCTTAAGGCTCAAAATGGCCATTGACATGAATGTTCAGGAACTGTTACTGATTGATGATTCTGACTTACTGGTACATCAGGTACAAGGAGAGTGGGCTACCAAGAATTCCAAGATACTGTCGTATCTATACCACATACAGGAGTTAAGAAAGAGGTTCACAAAGATCGAATTTTGGCACATGCCCAGAATCCAAAATGAGTTCGCCGATGCATTGGCCACTTTGTCATCTATGATTTAGCATCCAGACAAGAATTTCATTGATCCCATTCCAGTGAAAATCCATAATCAACCAGCTTATTGTGCCTATGTCGAAGAGGAAAGCAGACGGAAAGCCCTGGTTTCATGACATCAAGGAATATTTGGCAAGAGGAGAGTACCTAGAGCTTGCAGATCCTGCCTAGAAACGCACGCTTCGGAGACTGTTCAACAACTTCTTTCATAGCAGGGGAATCCTGTATAGGAGGACTCCTGATTTGGGATTATTAAGATGTGTCGAAGCAAAGGAATCATCCAAGCTACTAGAGGAAGTCCATGTTGGGACTTGTGGCCCGCATATGAACGGTTTTGTTTTGGCAAATAAGATATTCCGGGCCGGCTACTTCTGGATGACTATGGAAACAGACTATATCCAGTACGTTCGGAAATGCCACCGCTAATAGATACATGCAGACATGATAAAGGTACCTCCAAACGAGCTTAATATGACAAGCTTACCATGGACGTTCGTCGCCTGGGGCATGGACGTTATTGGACCAATCAAGCCTGCCGCCTCCAATGGACACAGGTTCATCCTAGTAGCCATCGATTACTTCACCAAATGGGTCGATGCAACACCCTACAAAGCAGTGACTAAGAAAGTCGAGGCCGACTTTGTCCGCGACCGTGTTGTTTGCTGGTTCGGAATTCCAGAATCAATCATTACTGATAATGGTTACAATCTCAACGGTGAGTTGATGAAAGCTATGTGTGGGACCTTCAAAATCAAACACCAGAATTCCACAACCTATCGGCCTCAGATGAATGGAGTTGTAGAGGCCGCTAACAAAAACATCAAGATGATATTGAGGAAAATGATAGAGAAGCATAAGTAGTGGCACAAGAAGTTATCATTCGCTCTACTAGGATATCACACCACAGTCCGCACATCAACCGGGGCAACCCCTTATATGCTAGTTTATGGCACAGAGGCTGTTATTCCTGCCGAAGTGGAAATTCCTTCCCTAAGGATCATACAAGAAGCTGAGCTTAGCGATGAAGAGTGGGTAAAGAGCCGTTATGAGCAACTAGCCCTTATAGATGGAAAGATAATGAATACAGTATGTCACAGTCAACTCTACCAGAACAGAATGACCAGAGCCTTCAACAAAAGAGTCAAGCCTAGATCGTTCGCACCAGGGCAGCTGGTGTTAAAGAAGATTTTTCCACATCAAGATGAAGCCAAATTGAGGTTCTCTCCCAACTGGCAAGGCCCATACATGGTTCGCCGAGTGATGACAGGATGAGCTCTTATACTTGCTGAAATGGACGGAGAAGTCTGACCAAAGCCAATCAATTCAGATGCAGTAAAAAATGATACTATGTGTAAACTTTATGCTTTCATCAATGATGTAAATTGAACTACGCCTGACCTAATTCTCGTTTAAGAGGGGATACGTAGGCAGCCCTATGGGTTCGATCACAATTCAATAAAAATTTTATTTTCCCCGCAATTGGAAACTGGGGAAGAATTTTGAGGAGGGCCCTCAAAATTTTGAAGCAATTTCAGTCGATCGCCGCACGAGCAATGATCAAAAGCATTAACCCATCAAACTGGGGCAGAATTTTAAGGAGGACCCTCAAATTTCCGTAGCAGGAGAGGTTGCAATGTCTTGGACCACGTCACGGTCGTCGGTTCATCTAAAAACTATTTTAAATTTATGTCATACTTTTAAAAAATCATGCATACTTATTCTTGAAACAACTTTATTTAGCAAACGCTACCCCAACGATACGAACGGTATTATCAGCTCAAGCCGAACGACTCAAGCAAAGCCAGCGGGGATGCGAACTAACCGTCCCCTTACAGAACTCACGATTTTTCTTTGGATGTAGGCACTTGGGTTGAAAAATCCCTAAACATACTGTCTGCCCAGGGGTCAAACATTGTTCAAAATGCGATTCTCAAAACCGTTGCACTTGCCAACATTTATTATCAACGCAAACGATGCTTCATTATCACAATGCTCACAATGGTCACAATACCGCAATTTATTACCAGCTAAGAATTCCTACTGTCATTTTAATTCTTGCATAAGGCTACCTTTTTGCCGTTCGAGACTAAACAATGTCTGCCTCTGCATTCGCATCTCTGCTACCATTCTGCCTTCCGAGGTTATGCTCTACCTCCATCTGTATCTTTGCATAAGGCTACCATTCTGCCTTCCGACGTTAAGCTTAACCTCCATTTGCATTCTTGCATATGGATACCATTCTTCCTGTCCTTGCATAAGGCTAATATTCTGCCTTCCATCTGCATAAGGCAACCATTCTGCCTTCCGTGGTTAAGCTCTACCTCCATCTGCAACTTTGCATAAGGCTACCATTTTGCCTTCCGAGGTTAAGCTCTACCTCCATCTGCATTCCTGCATAAGGCTACCATTCTGCCTTCCCTTGCATAAGGCTACTATTCTGCCTTCCATCTGTATAAGGCTACCATTCTTCCTTCTGAGGTTAAGCTCTACCTCCATCTGCATCTTTGCATAAGGCTACCTGCCTTCCCTTGCATAAGGATACTTTTCTCCCTTTCGAGGCTAAGCTCTACCTCCAATTTACTTTTTCTTCAAACTAAACGCTATCTCAAGCATTAATTATTTCGCTTTTTCTACGGGCTAAGCTCTACCCTTCAATTCGCAAGACTAAGCTCTGTCTTGTCAGCATCATACTGTTGCATTTCCATGGGCTGAAATATCGCCAACTTGTCCAAAGGTGTCATCATTCGAAGGCACCATCTTCATAGCCCGAGAACATCATGTCATGGCCCGAGGATCTCTTCCAATTCTGCATATCATTATTCAAAGGCGTCATGGTTCGGAGGCACCATCCTCATGGCCCGAGAACATCATTTCATGGCCTGCGAATCCTGCATCAAGCTACCCATGGCCCATGATGTCATGGTCTGAGGACGTCATCCTTAACCGTCCGAAGACATCATTCATGGTCCGACGGGAATTTGCATCATGTTTAAATTACGCACAACACATGTTTGTATCATTTATTTGCAGGTAATCCGACAAGCAACGACCATCCTAGCAGGAGCGGTCCCGCTCCAGTTCTCCTAACCATTTCTGTAAACCACTTATTCATCCAGCCCTATATGATGCGTCCATCCTTGTAAAGAACAAAACTCCATCGGTATACTTAGCCGATGGCTCCTCAACTACATACGTCCTGATTCCTATAAAACCAGGAATATGTAGGCAACTCAGAAACAAGGGTGTAGCCTAAATCTCTTCAAACTATTTCGCTCGTTCAAAATTGGCCATCATATCTTTACCCGACAACTCTTTCATCATTCCTGGGTAAAGAAGGGCAGCTGTTGATACCCAATTTTTCCTCAAGAATTATTTCAAATTTGCATATATACCTTCAAAATCAGTTTTTATAATAATGGGTATTTTTCCATAATTTTCCATATTGTTTTCAATTTATTTCCTAGTTTATTCAGTATTTTTATATCCAATAATTACTCATAAAGTGCATTACAAATAATTTCAAAATATTTCTTAGATGAATATATCATTTTAAATCCTATTAGGATTTAATTATTTCATAAATTAGCCAATTTGGCATTATTTGGCTATAATTACAACAACTTTACAATTATAGCCTAATTACACATTTTATGCTATTTTAATTCAATAATTAGTCTTTTATATTGTAAACACTAGTTAATTAACTTAATTTAACCTATTTAGCCTTAATTTCATGTTTTATAATTACTAGCTATTTTTATTAATTATTCATTTGATTTTAATGGGTATTTAACAAATGGCCATCTTTATTTAAATACTAGCCTAAATCAAATCTGGTCCTAACCCAATTAATTTAGCCCAATACTCAAGCCGAATCTCTGAAAACACCCGACCCAATTCCCCTATTCAATCTGAGCCGATGATTATTTCAATCAACGGCCTAGATCAACCCCTTCCTAATTTAACCCCCTAATGACTACCCCCCATTTCATTTTCCCCTGTTCTCATTCTCTCTCAACCGGTCTCTCTATCTCCCTCTCTCTTTCTCTGGTTCTCTCAAGAACCTTCCACCTTCCCCACCCCCTCTCCGATGAACTCTGCTTATCTTCTACGGCCACCTCCCTCGCCGGAAGCCATGGCCTCTTTCCATCTCCTAGCCTCTGCCTCATCCCACGCCGGTTTGACACTACCCTGAGGTCCTCATGTGAACCTGGAGCGGTTCAACTCTCACCTATGGCCTTTGATGCCATTTTCCGGCCATCTCTGGCCATTCGAGTAAGATCTATACTTTTCCAGCTAAAACCGTTAATGTTTTGAGGTTTTCTTATGTTTTCTGGGTTCTCTTTGAAACCCTAACTCTTAAAACTCCCCGACTCTTTTAGATCAATGATATATCTGTGTGTATTTTGAGCTATTCCGTTGTTTTTCTGAAAGATTCTCCTATTTTTTCTAAAACGACTCTTCGTTTTCAACTAGGGGTTCATGATCCTATTTTTAATGATTTTTCTATGATTTCTCAGTATTATCCTAGGGTCTCTACTGGTTTTTAGTGATGTATGTAAGTTTCTTTCTTTTATCTGATTCGTTGTCTTGAAATCCAATTTTAGACCTAAACCATAAGTTCCTGACTTTGTCTTTGATAATGTTTGCATATGTGCTTGCGTCTCATGAACTTTACGATTCTTCGATGTTTTACCTTATGTTGTTCATCTATGTCTCTGATTTTTTTTTGCTTTTCCGCTTACATTACTGTTTACTTTGTAATTCATGTGAATCCCTAATTTCATATGATTTCCCTACTAGGGCTTCTGACATCTTGCTTATTATCTGTTTTAATTCGTGTTAATTTCCTTTAATTAATGTTATTCCTATTTGAATCCCTGATTTTATGTGATTGTTACTGGAGTGTCATATTGTTTCCTATTATGTGTACTTCGGGTACTCACAAGAATACTGTTTAACCTCTAATTAATATCTCACTAAGCTCTTGTGAGGATTCCATTACTGATTTACAACCTTTAAATTATTTGCTTGTCCTATTTTTGGTCGATTATGCTGTCACACGAACTCGTATGTTATTTCCTTAACTGAAACATTCTGAACCTAGTCTCAATTGCATACTTGTACTGTTGAAATTGTTTCCTTATAGGTTATATGCATGTCACATATGGGAACTTTCCTTATTTGTTATTTGCCTACTAGCCGTTTGAACTTAACCCCTTCAATTAAGGGATACCTATGCTGATTTTACACTGATGGAAACTCAGTCCCTTAATTACTGGTTCCTACCTTATTTACCATCTGTTTTCAAACTATATATATTCACTACTCTTTCATTAAGCGACAAACAAACTAGTCTAGTTCAATAAATCTCTCCCTCACAACTAAAACTCTATATTCTCTTTTCTGTGCTATTTTCTACTACTCTAAGTTAGCCGGCTGCAAGCCAAGTCTAACTATTGTGCATCTCTTACTTCCTGTTGGTATTACTGCTTTCTTCACCTCACTGGTATGGTCGAATTCAGATTTCAGTTCTCAAACAAACATGTTTATACTACTGTTGCAATTCATTGTGTTCCTAATTTTCTTTTACTTACTATTCTGTTGTTCAACATGTAATTAGAATCTTGGATTCCATCTAGCATGACCTTGTGTACTCCAAGTATGTCTTTATATGAATCTCCATGCTTATGTTTGATACATTAGATTAGAGTATCTTCTACTGTCTTAAACTGGTTGGTACTGCCATATTAGTTTAACCCTAAACCCTGCTGATCCTCTGAACCCTTAGGAGCTTCTGATTGTGTGCTCATTATGTATTTCTACCTGCTACATGTCTACCCTCACATGCTCTGTATCTGTCCCCACTCCCTAATACCCCTGTGTGAAAGATTGTGGTGCTAAACCTGTCTTGGTTCTTTGTTCTATGCGTGATGCTGAACCTGTTTGGGTTCTGAGGTTGGTCTGTTGCTTGTTGATTACCCTGCTTTTCTCAAAGTTTTTTTACTAGGACAACTCCCTCTTATTTTACAAAGCTATTTCCATTAAGTCTATTTTTCCAAAACTTTTTTCCTGATTCAAAGTTGTAAACTATATCAAGCACTCTCACTCTACTCTTAGATCATTAAGTTTTGCCCCTTTTGTGTGAGCATTGCCTTGGGACCCTTGAGTTACCTCTGAACTTTAACACACAAGAGCTGGACTTTCCACACTGCACTTACTCTATCTTGGTATGAAATCTGGGTGTGAGCACTGCCTGGGATCCCTTGAGGTCCTTAGGGAACTCTGACACACCCTAATTGTGAAAAGGCTGTGAAACATACCTGGCATTGAGGACATGGTGATCCGGGCCTATAATGTAGGCTCCCTATAGTTAACTTCTTATTTTCTTCTATTTCAATTTGTAATTCATACCCAATGGTCTGTAATAATTATTTGTAAAATAACTCTGGGGACGGATAGTGAAAAGGGGTGGGTAATATGCATGCCATAGTTGCTAAAAGGGTAGAAATCATGCTTTAGGATTTACTTTCTATCTGCGCAATAGAAACCCCTATGTAGGACTCATGTATACATGCATTAGAAATCATGCCATCTTAGGACCATGTCTACTGTTTTTTTCGGCATATGCATCATCCTATTATTTAGAAAATTCTGTGTTAAAAACATGCTAATAACTAACGTGCTATCATGTGCACTAAGAAAATCCTGCCTAGGAGTTCTGCATACAACCTTTCTGCATCTCTATATATACATATTAGATATCCTATTTTAGAACCTCATTCTACGCCTAGAGTAATTACTGATGCATGAAAAAGGCCTAAAACTGTTTTACCATGTTCTAACAAACCAGTGATCTGTCTTTTAATATTGGCAACACCTAGAACTGCATGTTACTAGGTATAACAATCTATAGTTGTTATCAGCTCTGAATAATTGCTACACGCCTAGGCAGGCCTTAGGTAATCAACTATAAAGAAATAAAACCAGAACTGTCTTTTGTGATTAAGTGTTTAACTGTTAGCATGTATAAAACAAGTAGGCAAGCCTGATTAGGACTTCCTCTCTGAGTTATGCAATAAATCTGTCTTTATGTTATCACTTAGACACTATGCTCAGGATCTGAACCTAAATTTGGACCTTAACTGTGCATGAGTCATGCTGTTTATGTGTACTATATGTGGAGGTATACTTGAGCCTCTTTTTGTCTTCCATGCTCCCCTTAATTGAAGTCCTATATGTTTTATTATGTGTCACCTTAGTATTTTTACCTTTTAAAACCTGAGGGTGTGCCTAGGACCTCCCTTATAGGATAGAGGTCCTAAATTCCTCTGGTACTGATAGGAAGGGACGAGTAACATCATGCAATAGAAGCCGAGACCAACACTCGCTTTAGTTACCTTCACGGGGTGGGAAATGGTAGATATGGATATGATGACCGGTGCGTTAATACCACGTGTAGCCCTCTTTGAGGAGTGTCATTCCGGGTATTGCGTTGATGTGATCTATATTGTAAATAAACCTAGGATACCCCTTTACTTCCATAAACATGCTTAGATTGTGATCCCTTTCAAAATCTAGCTTAACTGTTTTCAAATAATCGTACTTAGACTTAAATCCCCTATATTTGAGCCCTACTTGTTTATTTGCTAAATTGCACAAATTCACAAAAAGCTGTTTGGCCGAGAACCACACTTGTGGATCCTGAGGGGTGCCTAACTCTGTCCCCTTATGATAATTTCAAGCCCTTAACCTATCTCTTGTTATCAAACGTAGTTATAAATGAACCCCTGATAGGTGCCTAATGCATCTAGAAATCGGTAGGTGGCGACTCTTCGAAAATGCACACCCCTTTCCCAAAAGGAACGAGTTGTCTCAACCCAATGTCATTAGCCCCTTTTAGAACCGGGCCCCGAAAGGAGTGCCTCGGGAAAAAAAGGGGGGCGCGACAGAAGATCCAGATACTTCTCGACCACCTCATCATTAGTCAACAACAGCAGCCACCTGACACTTCAAGGTATATCTGCTCGCTTCCGCTGATCCTCGGAGTCCCCCTTTATCTTTTACTTTGTTTCCCTCCTGTACTTCTTAGACTCTTTGTATAACAGGCTGTATATAGATTTCGTAGAGCTTGTGACTCATTGTTCCTGGTTTTGGGAAGTGTTTTGCATAATTGGAAAATTGGTTTTACTTGTATATGCCGAGCGACATTTTACCTTTATATAGCCATTTCTGATGCTTAGTTGTTCCTTATTACTCTTTATTTTTGGTTATTTCAATGTTAATAGGCTTACCTAGTCGTAGCGACAAGGCGGCGTCACGTCGTCTTTCAATGCGGAAAATGGGTCGTGACAAGTCGGTATTAGAGCTCTAGGTTCATAGGCATCGTGAGTCACATGCCGGTTTATTAAGGTCTCGCGGATTGGTGCGGAGACGTCCAGACATATCTTCGGGAGGCTATGTAACTGTTAACAACAATCATACTTCTTTGATTTCCTTGTCGTGCAAGTTATTGACATCAAAATTCTAAAATTTCTATTCTATTCTTTCTCACAGTGGGTGAGGAACCGTACCAGGATGACCGACGATCAGGCACCAGAGCCCCCTACCAGAGCCGCTAGAGGCTGGGGTCAGGTAGAGGTCTACCACGCGGTGCAGCCCGAGCACCTGCACGAGTGGCGACAGGGGAACCCCCAACAGCTCCAGCTGGAGGGCCAGAACCGGAGGTTCCTATTGCTGCTCCAGCCCTCCAGGAGACTTTGGCTCATCATGAGAATGTTTAGCACTTTGGCTCAGGCTGGGCTGATTTCCATAGCTCCCACCACATCTCAGGCCGGGGGAGGGGCACAAACTCCCGCAGCCCGCACTCTTGAGCAGAGGGTCCAGGTTTATCAGGCCCCAGAGTTTATTCCTATGCCCCCAGTGGCTCCGGTTCAGCATGAGACTAGGGTAGCTGCTTCTGAGGCAGAGTAGCTCAGACTTGAGAGGTACACGAAGTATCACCCATCCACTTTCAGCAAATTAGCTTCAACTTAGGGTTTTCTTGAGGAATGTCATCGTGTCTTCCGTAGTATGGGCATAGTGGAGGCGAGTGGGGGGGGGGGGCCCTT